>WEIT01037468.1:0-10594 GCA_013389985.1 Dryoscopus gambensis | reverse complement strand
CCAGCATCTATAGCAAACAAACCAAATCTGAAAAAACAAGGGAGGAAGATACACTGCTGTGTCTCAAAGATAACTTACTGATTTGCTCTACAGTCTCTCTGACCACATGCATAATAAATGCCTTCACAAGAACAAGGCAGGACAGTGTCATTGGAGCTATGCCCTTGTATCTCAGTTAAAGACACAGATAGAGCCATTAGCTTCATAATGCTTCTGCTTACTCTCCACACAGAAATGTTCCAGCTCTGTTTTCTGAAGTTTGATATAAAAGATAAGCACTGAGAGGATGCATGAAAGAAGAGACCAATCCCATCTTATTAGATGGCTCTTATCTTCCATCTCTTTTTTTTTTTTTACCATAGAAGCTTTAGAAAACACAAACAACAGAAAATAATATAAGTTAAGTAACTTGACTCAAGAGAGCTCAGAACCAAGGAAAGAACTCCATTAACCAAAGGAAGTCAAGCACTTTATTGTGCTGTGTGTTGTGTTTTAGTGTGTTAAACACCCAAAGGGATGATTCCAGTGTCACAAATTTATTTTTATGGTTAGGAAATGTTCACTGATCAAGTACAATGTAGCAGATGAATTAATAACTGTAGCTCCCCAACTATTGCAAGCTAATTTGCCCTTTTCTTAAATTAAGCCTTTATAGACTTGTGGCTTTGAGCAGCTGGTACAGTTGAGTTGTGTGTGTCCAGCAGGTCTCTGACAGGAGATACTATAAAGGCAATTAACTAGAAAATAACAAAAAAGGTTCTGCCTTTCCCTTCCAGCTTCTTGTCTCATTCACTCGGGTTTGGCTCCAAAGTGTGCTGGCTGGTGGAGTGCTATAAAACCAGAGCAGAACTAGATGCCATTCATTTTCTTACTGACGCATAATTACACATTTTGAGTGTTATGATTTGTTATTGAGAGATACTTCTGTCCCAATTAAGGTGCAAACAAGTCCATATACCGAAGTCAATAATACGGATTTTATTTAACAGTAAATGTGAGGTAGAGGTAGAAAGAAATAGAAAAGGTGGGGGATGGGGAGAAGGGGAGAGAGAGAGAAGGAGGGGCAAGGAGGGAAGAGGAGAGAGAGGGACAGAGAGAAGGAGAGGGAGAGGGAAAGAGAGAGCGAGGGCTGTTCATTGGTTCTTCTTGACCCTGCTCTTCTCAGTGGTCGGGTTCCAGAAGTCACTCTTTTCAGTATTTATACTTTTTAGCAAACAAAGGAATGCTTATTGCCTACACAGTTCTTTTATTCTATTGGTTAGATGATTCTGTTGCTTCTAATGCAAATTAAGTCACATGATCATTCTTTCTCTTTTGAGTCAGTGGGTTTTTTGAGTTGGTGGGTTGTGATCTCCCCCTGCTGGAATTACCTTTTACCCAGTCCAAGCTGATTTCAGCACAGTTGCTGAGTAGGCTTTTCGTGTGGCCCCTAATTCTTTATGTCCACTACATTCTTCTCCCCAACTTTGTTAACCTTCCCCAAGGTCTCAGAAAACAGTATCACCTTGATGTTATCTCAAGTTCCAGCCGTAGTGGCTTAACTCACAGTCTGAATTCCAGCTATCTGCGAAGGCATATTCAGGAGGGGGTTTGGTGGTAACAGACACCATCTCTCCAATAACTTGGGGTGATCTTTGTCTGACTGGTGATATGCGTATGAGCAGTCACTTCTTTATCGTTTGCCACAGTGGGAATTTTTGTCAGGATGCACTACCCAGGATGTGCCATCCAGATCTTGCAATGGATGGTATTGCCATGCTTGGGTTTGCTTTTTGAGGGGGTGGTGGAGGTGGGAGCCTTTTCAGGGGCCTTTGTATATTTGTTTGCGTTTTTTTACTTTGTTTATTTTTCCTTGGGTTTTTTCACCCTTGCTCTGGTAAAAAAAAAGCCCCAGAAATAATATAATGAGATTTTCCCTGAAATCAAATCTTGGTATTTTCTATAATGTGTAATCTAAAATTCTGAATTTTCACAAGAAGAATATGCATGCTTCACTTCTCCTCTTCCCATTTCAATCTATTTAGAGAAGATCCAATACTGGATGGAGGCAGTCTGAAAAATAGGATACACCTCATTCAACATTAATTTCCAAGTGTTGCAGTTAGACCTGTAAAAATCTCAGACATATCTCATGAACAAAAATATACCTTCTAAGATCAAGTTCTTACCTTGTTAATTTTGCTGATTTTTATCCTACTGTTTTCAAAAGGAAAGCCTCTCACCTTGCCAAGTGGACACACCCTTGTAGATACATCTTCAAATGGAAACAAATTAATAAATCACAGGGTCGTAAAATGAATTACATGGAACCTTACCCAGATATAAAACTTAGTGAGGAGGGAACTTACAATGTGTGGTGTTAGGCACAGAAAGATGTAGCTTATTCCTTGTTAGCTTCGTGATAAGTTAGAGGGCAAAAACGTAGAAGAAAACTGTTTCTAATGAAGTTGTTGCATTTTCCAGAAGCACACGTAAAGCAGTGTATTTTTAAAACAGAAGGTTCCCAATCCGAAGTATAAGTTGTTGTTACAGTCACAATCAACTCTGGGTAATTCTGCCACAAAGGATAGATGACAGTCTGCGATTCTCTGAGTATTTCAGGTCTAATTTGCCTACGAAGTCATCACATCTGTAGTCAGCAGCTAGAAGAGGTGTTTGGGAACAACCAAGAAAGCATCTGTGTCTGAGACTGTAAACCAAGTCATGTCCCTTCCAGACCACATTTCAAACAGGAATATCCTTCTCAATATCCTGTTTTTCCTCTAACCACTGGCTTGCGGCACCTGGACCTCTGCTGACCTGCGATTATACAGCTTTTTACTCTGTTTTTATGCAAGTGCAAACAACCGCATAAGCATGTGGTGGACCACAGCCACGGTATTTCATGGAAAGAACATTCTGATGCTCTGCGGCTTCTCATCCCTTGAAAATTCAAAGCTGTCCATGGAAGTAAGCATAGAATATAGGAGTTCATTTATCTACAGGAAAAGGGAAAATATTTGCCGGTTCTATTAGAATAACATTGTGCATTTTCAGAGTTGGTGTGATGTGTCTCATTATTCATCTTTTTGATGCCTTCTTCCCATATTTTCATATCAACTCCAAACTCTTATATTCCCTCCTACCTTTTTTTTCTCTAAAGACTGTAATAATTTCCGGGACAAGTGGCTATATTAAATTCATATGCCTTTTACGATATCCTGCAATCACATACATTATGGGTCACTCAAGGTAAGCCAGCAAATAGAATTTGCCATGAAGCTGTTTACGTATGTATGTATACAAATGACAAATGCAAAATGCAATGTCAAAAACCAAGCAAATGCAATCAAGAATTTATATAGTGGCATTACTAGTCAAGTGGAAAAATGCCTCTGTAAAACAATGAAGTCACCCTGAATCTGTCAGTTAAAAACAATTGCCAGTGTGATTACCACTAATATTACATGCACAAAAGTAGTATCTATACAAGCAACAATTTATTTTAGAGTTGCTATTTGTTGGCATTGAAAAGAACAGTATTTCTGTCTTGATTTGTCTTTCTCCTTGAAATTGCTTTCGATTTATTAGAAAGTGTGATGTGAATTGGAGTAGATACAAGCACTGGGTTTGAATTGAATTATTTCTTGATTTTCCTTTTAGGGCACGACCTGTAATCCCATAATATAATACTATGAGTTTAAGTTTTTAAGCAGAGGAACTCTGATATCTGTTTTAGGTTCCCAGTGCTCTGATTATTTTTTATGCACTTTGTATTGCTGAGTACCCCACTGTGGTACCACTTGCATCCCAAATTTTTTTTGCCATGAAGAAAGAGTAAAAGAGTATTAAAAAAAAAAAGGCTGTGGTTCAACAAACTCCAAATACTGTTTAAAATTCTAGTAGTAAATTATATACAGAATATAAATGTTCAAGAGAGGTGAAAGCAAGACAAAGCTTTCTGCAAGTGAGTCGCTAGTGGTCCTGTTTCCCCTGTGTCCCTTTTGGGGTGCACATAAACACACCTGCACCCAGTCAAACCATTATATTGGAGGTTCAGCATTGCTCACTCCAAAAGCATGAAAAATGGTCAGAGAAGCACTTTCTGCAAGGACAGAGCTGCAAAGGGAGTGACAGGATTGGGACCAAATGCACTGGGTTCATCCAAGAGGCACAGTCTGTCCAGAACTGTTGCTATGAATGTGTTTCCATTGCAAAAAGCAGTGTAGCAGTTGAACAAAGCTGAAGGTCAGTTTCCTTCTTCTAATCTAACTGCAGCAATTTGGAGCTTAAAGTGGTCTAATTTATCTTGTTTTTAATAACTACAGAAAATTTTCCAGCTAAGAAGCAGAAAGGAGCTTGAAGAACAATCCCATTCTTCTCAGCTAACTGTTTAGGGAATATTCCGGGGTCAGCTCCTGTGGTCACAATTATTTGACATATACTAGCCTGACTAAAAATAAAAAAAACACTACCTGTGATATCTGCACTTGGAATGCATAATCTTTCACAACAAAAGCCAAATTAAAAAAAACAAAAACCAAAAAGCAAAACAAACAAATAACCCCCCAAAAACCCAACAAAAACAAAAACAAACAAACAAAAAACCACCAAGCAAACAAAAAAACCCCCAAAAAACCATTCCAACTAAAAACAAGAAAAGAAAGTTCCAGTGTTACACTGATCACCCAAGGAAACACTTGAAAGAATTCATGATACATTATTAATATTTTCTTTCTTGTTTAGAAAAGAACTAGCTTTCTGATTTTGCATTACGCTGACTGAAATTTTTAACATTTTAATTTTTTCCTTAGAAAACTTAATATTAATATTTTTTTCTAGAAGGAATAATGTTTATTTGAGTGCAGTTACTATAGAATTGCATATCTTGTATATGTTAAACAGTAAAAAGGTGTTTTGAATAGTTTTATCCTTTCTAAATACTGAGTATCTTTGTCTAAATAAATGTTTCTAGTAGTAAATAGTAGTGACCCACAGCATATCTGCAAAATCCAGTCATGACTTCTCTCTCATAATCTGTCTGCTTCTGCTTTGGTGCGTGCTGCCAGTGTACTGTGCACAAACACTTGGTGAGAACAAAATTTTTATCAGTAAACTCACCTGACATCGTGATCCAAACTGACTGGACCCTGATGTTTTGAGGTTAGAGGTTTTGAGTGGCATGTGCAACCGAATTCAGGAACTTCAACAATTTAAAATTTTCAGAAACATTCCACAATATTCCATGAACATAAATAAAAGTAGTCAAAACCCTTAACGGTATTGATGCAATTTTCAAGTGTATCTGAAGGGACCTATACTCATTTATACCTTTGGCACTCACCTGTATTTCTGTTTTCTAAATCTTGGCTATCATATTCTGTCCAAGACTCTTACTCATGTGGTTTAAAATTCATGAATCTGCAAGAGCAGAATGGCTTTCAAGTGCAGAAAGACACACCACATCTACTGGAAGCTGCCACATGACCACTGCCATAGAACTTCATCCCTTTATTCCTATCCAAGGAAACTACCCGTATTTCACTAACACATGGCTATCTACTACATTTTAGAAGATATCAAATGATGGTACTTGGCAGATTTCCTAGACAGTGTATTTAGATAATGTCATTTCATTGCTCTATCACTGACTGTTTGTCACAGTGACCGCTTGACCACAGCCCAGGCTCCCGCCCAGGAGGGGGGAGCAGCCAGAGACTCAAGAGTCCCTGTGCTGCTCCTTTGGAGCTGCAGCTCCTTCCAGTTCCAGGAGAGCTGAAGCCCCAAGCTCTGCGGTCGCCTAGCAACCCTCAACGAGGGGAGAGGTAGAAGAGCAGGGAGGTTTGCCTCAAGGTATAATCCAGGAACTTATTATCCAAAGGTGACCAATGAGAAGAGACACAGAACAAGCCTGCACTGCAACTTAAATAGGGGGAGGGAACGAGGGGAGGATCCCAGCAAGGGGCCAATGGGAGATCCTGGAGGGAGGGACACCAAAGGGATAGACAGGAACACCATCCAATAACTAAAGGGGGCGGAGGGAGAGGGGTCACATGGGCCAATGGGGCATCGAGTAACAGGGGATTTCCAGAGTGGGAGGTACTAGAGAGGGCCAAGCCCAAGGGGATTGTCATGTACCATTTAGGGAGAAACAGGAGGGGTTCAGGTGATAGACAGGGAACTTGCTGGAACAAGGGGAGGGGCGATTTCTATAGCAGGGGCACAGGGGGCGTGGCCAGAACATGGGATGTACCAACTGCGGAATAGGAGGAGGGAGCAACAGGGATGAACCAACTTAGAGAATATGGGAAACCAATGGAAAGCACTAAAATACCATGTTACCACAATTGTTTAAAAACAAAATGTATTTTGTTGAAATTTAAAGTAGTCTAGCTTTAATTATCCAATGCTTCCAGCAATGGATTTCTCTATGAGATTATAGGCTTCCATTTTGGGTTTTTTATTGCTATCAAGAACATACAGTATATATACAATGTGAGTAATGTGGTCTTTCTTTTGGTAAGAGAAAGATCATCTTGTCACTTAGAGGTATTTCTTTGTCCAGTTTCTGCATCATTTTTTCTGCTCTTCTAAGCTTTCTTTTTTCAAACTTTTGGCAGCAAACTTAAAGAAACCCTTCTAGTAGCAGTCTTGACAACATCATATATAGAGATATACCTCTGAACTGGGAAATGATCCTCTATTAAAATCCAGTGATTTTCTATGAAGCCTTTTGCCCCCTTAGTATGCAAATGGAAGGGAATTCAACCTGTAAGAAATAGGGAATTGGTTAGTTGCTGTAAATGAAATGAATTATACGAGGTTATATGTGGCCTAGAAAAGAGCACTTAGTTGGTACCTCCAGGACTAATAAACATTGTCCTGCTAATCTGCAATGTGTGTAGATAACACACTAATGTTGTTGTGACACTTGGTGTTTTGGTACTTGTTTAATTAACTTACAAAAACATGGCAACCATGGTGATGTCAGTGCTGATATAATGTGAGTACTTAGGTTACCCCCCAAATAAGGGAAATTATATGACTGTGGCTTTTGTATGAATACATTAATAGGTTATTTTAAAAAGAGCATTTTAAGCAGTGTTTCTCTGGAGCTTTTTCTCTAAGACAAGATCTATTATATCTGTCACTTATGTTTCTGCCAAACCATGAACATGTGAAAGAAATTACTGCTAGGTTTTGTTCTAATGAAAGAACTTCTCCAGACTTTTGCAGTATGCGACAGCTAATTCACATCTTGTCTAGTTTTCTGCTGTACAAATGTTCAACACCCCAGAAATAACTTCAAATGTCAACTAACTACTGGTATGGACAAGCTTATAAAAAGAACAGGTGTATAAGTGGCCATGCCCCACTTGACAGTCAACACCAAGGATTTCATTGGCTTGATTTTTCTCAGCCTCCCACAGGCAATTCATGTTGATTTATTTTAGCTATAGGATCATCGAATCATAGAATTATAGACTCACAAACTCACAGACTCATAGAATCATAGCATCGTAGAATCATAGACTCATAGAATTATAGAATGGCTCAGGTTGGAATGGACCTTAAAGATCATCTTGTTCCAACTCTGGCAGAGACCCCTTCTACTGGACCAGGTTGCTCAAGGCCCCATCCCACCTGGCCTTATTTTGCTATGAAGTCAAGAATATTTTTTTTGTACAGTTCTAGTTTTCTAGGATGGAGTTGTAAATTTTGGAGATATAGATTCTATTTCAGGGTGTCTGTGAAATATTTTCTTTGACTATATAAGAACTCATTTAATGACTGGGTCTGATGTGGTCAACAGTTTCAGTTGTTTGGAATGAAAACCTATCTATCATTATTTGATACAGTAAAAATCCATATGTCATTTGAAAAGGCAGTGATTTGATAGTTATTTCCAGACCACTGAGAGGAACACTGAACAAGTTCAGGTCTAGTATTAATGACTGCAAAACATTACTAGCAACATCCTTGTTCAAGTATGGTTCCACTTTACTAGCTACTTAGAGAACAGCTAGTTAGCCAATGTTTAATCTATTTAATACTAGCTTTATTGATATTATGGAGAGTTCATTTATGCATTGGAAAATCCCTCAAAAAAAGAAAAATTCTTTACAGAAGTCTTAAGTACCTTATATTCATACATCAAGCAGGAAAAACACCAGTAAACTCATAGAACTCCAGTGCTTTGGAAAACAGAATTCCCCAGAGTTATACCTTCAGTGGGAGTGATAATCTCTACTCACAGTAAATTGAGTAAATAAGCATCCATGCACAGCATAGGCTTGTTGAACCCGGTTTTCAGTAGTATTTGTGACAGAATTTCAAAAGAGATCACTGTGATTCCATTATAATTTTCTTCCTACAGTTTTATAAATCTTCTCAAGCTGAAAAAAGGGTCTGACAGTTGAAAATCATCATACATTTTCCCTGGCTACATGTGTTAGTTATGACTGAAAATAAAAGTATGAAAAAAAAATGAAACTAAGACATTGGAAATGAATCTGATAAACCTAAATCATGTAAACTGCAAGAGACTTTACTAGGAAAATCTGATCTTCCCAGTGAAGTCAGCTTTGTAAATTTACTGCATTAGGGTTTTCAGTTTTTTTTTCCCCCCCCATTGCTGAGAGTCTATCAACATTAAAGATAGTAATCTAGGATTGCTATTCACTTTCTCTAGCCTTTGTGGTATGACAATTAGGTATCTGGTTAAACTTTTAGGCACCAACTAAAGAGAAATCCTAAAATTAATCAACTTCTGAATCTGTCTCTTCAACTTACAAGAGGCACATAAGTGATTAAATGTTAAAGTCTATAAAGGTAGCTCCTATCCCTTAGTGTTTATTGCTACAATTGCTCCTGAGGTGCCCCAGAGAGATTCCTAAAAGCAGATTGTGTATTAATGTTTCACGTTATGCTACAGTACTTCTCAAAAATAGCTGCCAGTCATAAGACAGGTGACAAGGTGGACTAAATAGGTATCCTATTAATAGAGACACATATACCTTAGTTGAATTTGTGCAATTTAGTGAAAAGATCATTCCTATCTACTCAGGTTTCCAGATGTAAAAGTAGAGTTACAATTCAGTACTTAAGCCAAAGCATGTATAGAATTAAATGTAAAATTAAAAAAAAAATAGAAAAGGAAAAAAAGAGAGTTTCCCAAGTGAACATTTTGCATCTACAATGAATAGCAGCCGTGTCACTGAATGTTTCCAGATTTTATCCAGGTAAAACATGTGCACTTGCTGCTAGGTAGCATGGTAATGAATTTTATTTCCAGAAAGCCTGAAGATCAAAGGGAGCCAGGCTGGTCTAGTGAGCTTGGTGGTGGAGCTGTCAGTTGAAAGATATTTTCTGTTCATATCTATTACCACAGAAAAGCTGAAACTGTCTTGGATTGCAGCTTCTTGAAAAGAAAATTGGCAAGTTGCATTCCTGTGCCACTGCTTTTCTACCCGGAGTCTGTTGGGCTATCCTTAGGATACTCACTGATTTGGTTCTGTCCAGTGGATTAGCACTTTAATCAAGCAAAAATGGAGAAACACGTTTCACTGTGTTTCAGATTCCAGTGCGGGGGCAGAAGATGAGTGTTTGAACTGGGAAAAAGTAAGTGACTGACTACAAGCATAAGTAATTCTTGTGTCAAGGCTTTGACAAGTCATTTGTTGGAAAACCTATTTTACTGATTGCAGTCTACACTTAATAGATGTGCCATCCAGGGATGTGTCAGCTCCCTTGCAGCATACCAATTAATGGCAGTCACTGGTGGTAAAAGTAGCTCTTTTAATCTTATTTAAAAAAATGGCATACAAGATAATTTCCTTTGTGGAAATGTCTGAATGCATTTTATCTGCTGAAAAAAGAACAACACCACACTTGAACAAGCCAGACAAAAACCTGCCAGCCTCCCTCTGCCTTTTGACTAGCTATCTTTTGCTTTGTATTAGTGTTCACAGTTTTAAATCTGATCAATAGCAAGCGGTTTGGGTCCTTGTGTCCCTCCTATTCACAGTTTTATAATACTAGTGGTTTAAAGTTAATTGAATTTTGCCTTGACAACCCTTGAAATATTTCACATGAAAGTCATAGATCCTTAAATAGAATGCTTCAGTCTGTTAGACAGAGGCTTTTTCTTACTCTTCTTGATTTTTAATTACATGCATGAAAATCAGATATTATGGTTTAACTTTGATCTAGAATTTAGACACTACTGCACTTGCACTGTTGCTAGAAAAACATATGCTTCAATCCCATGTAACCCTCTCAGTATGACTCTATCAGTACGTGGAATGGTTTAGATTTTGATTCTTCTCATTTCCTCGGACACCACACCTACAATAAGAATCTTGGAACAGAAAATCTTCAACTCACCTCTGAGATGACCTTATACAGGAAAAAGTAGCATACTGTGCCAGCAATTGCATTCAAAACTTCAGTGAGTAGATCACACCCTTGGTTTGGCTTGCAAGCATTTATTTTTCTTGTTCAGGATTTTCAAGAGACTCGACATCTCTGTCCTTGGAGATGTTCAAAATATGACTGGGCAAGACTCTGAGCAACCTGATCTCATTCAGAATACTCTGAGCAGGGGATTGGACTA
>WEIT01037467.1:1511-12925 GCA_013389985.1 Dryoscopus gambensis | reverse complement strand
ATATGGAATAATTTGAGACAGTCCAAAAGAAGCAAATAGAAATGATAATTGGTATACATATTTGACCTACAACACACACGATAATATTTTCAGAATGTAAGAGGAGGTGTTAAGGAAGAAAATGCATCCATCTTTGTATAGTCTGAAGACAAAATAAAAAGCAATGAGCTAAAATTCCATAAAAGGAGATTTAAATTAGAAATCATGAAAATATCTTGAAGAGTGAGGACAGTGAAGTACAAGAACAGGTTGCTTAAGAAGGCTGTGCAATCTGTTAAAGGAAATTTTTTACAATCAGCCTTTAAGAGTGACCCAATTATAGTATATACTGTCCTCATGCATGAAATGTATCCAAGAACAAGGTAACCACTTGTAGTGCTATTTATTACTCCAGTGATCAAATATACCTGTAAATATATCTCTATAAGATATATTTTCCCTGGGAAAAAAATGCCACTGGAAAAAGCAGAGAAGATTTGGGAATGATTCACAAGAATGATCAAAGCCATGTGAGGCATCTCTTCCAGAGGTATAAAATAAATTTAACTTATCAAACAAAAGAACAAAGAGTGACTTAGTCTCTCTACTGCCACAAGAACGTAAATTTCAAAAGTAACGGGATCTTCAAAGCAGCAGACTAGGCAATAAGGCATTGTAACAGCTAATGAACACAGAGCACAAATTTTTAACAATTAAACATCAAAGTAATTAACCAGGGACTATCACAGGACATATACATTTATAGAAACAGATCTGAAGATTATGCTCTAGTTTAACTATAAATTTAGATTCAGAACAAGAATTTTGTATTGATCCACTGAAATATGAACTTTCATTCAATGTGACAGGTGCAACATCAGCAGGCAGGAGCTGAGATGCTGAAGTGTTCAAAGTACCTGGTGAACTTTGAATATAGAAAGAAACATGACACACTGTATAGTTAACCTTATCCAGAAAGTGAACCTGAATTTCAAGAATGCAGAAGTATCTACATCACCCTTGAAAGGAGGGACTGAAGCCTTGTAATCCATTTAGAAGGTAGAAAACACTAGGGAGGCAATGCAAGTGGACTTCAGTTCTAAACATACTCAGCCTTGTGATGTCTTTTTGTTCAGTACATTTAATTCTGAGACATGGCTGTTTTACCAGAAGGAGGCAGAGAGAATCTGGTGTGACAGACCAAATCTTAACTATCCTTCCTTACGGAAGGATAAAAAATAAGTAATAAGTAACTAAGTAATTATGGATTCACTGCCCAGTGAGGTCACTGAAGGTTCAAAGTTTGAATTTAGTTACCTCCTAAAGAAGCCTGTAGTTGTGCTGAAATTTGCAGCTCCAGACATATGGGGGTTTTATGATGATTTAGTGGATCTTAGATGGCACTGACTGTCCTTTTTAGGTAGCATCTCAAGGTTGACTACTAATGATTAATGTTCTAAGTCTTTTGGTGATATTTTTGTCATAGCTGTGGTGGAGGTAAATTATGCTAGTACAGAAACTATCTAAACAACTTTCTAAAAACTGAATGACTGAGGACTTGAACTAAATATGTTCTGCTTCAGACTAAAAACGGGAGTAATGAAGGAAAATACTGACAGAAAAAACATGTTTGTATAACCCACTTATTTTAATTTCAGTAGCCTGCACAGGCTACAATCAAGGATTAAACCCAACTTATTCTACATAGTTTGTATGCACAGAGCACAAAGATCATTCCTTCTCTCTAAAACTTTAATGGTCACAGTCCTTCAGGCTTTTTTAATAAATAATGACTTATAAGTAAAGAAAAAGAAGGGTTTTTTCTTTGTGCTATTTTATAATGCACTGTTATGCAAATTATTTCCCAGCACATTGCTAACCACTTATAAAAGAAGATGGTCAGAATATGTATTTGACCCCTGATCCCAATAGGCATTCAAAGAATCACTATGTACACAATATATCATATTTCATATGTAATTTTTTACATATTTTGCTATTTTCTTTTTATCAGTACCAACTGGAGAACAGGTCACTTCCAACCCCACTAAGAAAAGCAAATACGATGAACTATCATTTGCCTTTCTTTTCTTCCTCCATTTTTCACGGGAGGCTGAGCAAACAGTTGTTTCCAAGCGTCTGCTGCTTTTACTCACAAATTAATGCAACAGAATTCTAGAAGGCCAATGAAAAACTCAAGGTTAACTTTCAGAAAGCAGCAACTGAAATGCATCAGTGCTAAGACTAAACCATTCCTTTTATCTCCCTTTGTGCTGCACTGTTTCTGCTTCGCATGATACCATAGTGCAAGATGGGTTATAAAATATTATCTTTGATTCAGTAATTTTTGTGCTAGTTAGATGAGTCTTTGCTTTGTAGGTTTTTTTTTTCTAAGTGTGTACTAAAACATCCCTGAAACATAAAAGAAAATATCCATATAAATATTATGATGGCCAGTCATGTCCATTAACAAGCTTTCTACTCCCTAATACACCTTCAAGGCAGTAGGATTAATCACCTGTGCAGATTTCATACTACAAGTTCATGTAAAGCAATGTCCTTGAACCAAGAGTAGAGGCTGAAATGTGCCTAAAGCTTGAAACTTATTTGAACACTTCTGCAGCTGTGTTAGCTTTCCATAGCATACCTGACCCTCTGCTGACTCCTGTGGATAAAAAGCTTTTTATAATGGTTTCTACCTTAGTAAAACAGAAAGTGTAATTTCTCCTGATCTGCTGCTTATTTGTAGGAAAATTGCTAAACTTATGAAATGCACTTCATTGTTTTTAATCAAGGGATATGTTTCTTCCATAAAACATGCTTGTTTTATCTCCAGTGACTTCCTAGAAGGAATTCAGTCCCACAGCAGAGTTGCCAATCAACATCTATATTGCCTGAATCATACCAGTGTATCATTATGCAGGACTAACTATCTTTACAATAGAAAATCAGTAACTACAAAATGATTTTCAATTCATCATCTATGGTGTGAACTGTATTTTAATTAACCTCTTGGCTCACATAAGCTGATTTTAAACAAGTGGGCAGAAAAAAAATCCTACAATAAGTCTAAAAGTGAACAGTCTGTACGTTTCATTACAGAGAGTAGAAAGAGTTGTTCTTCCCCAAAGAAAGACACTCCACAGAAAAATCAAGTAGTCTAAATATTTCCAAGTGAACACCAACTGGCATGTCATCTTTTGACAGTATCATTGCCTGAGAGTAAACCATAAACAGCTATACACCTGAGTACTGTATTTGTTTCAGTAGAACAACCACAACAAAAAGGCAAAATCTGTGCTCCCATTTGGTCTTTTGCTACCAGCTTTCATACTTATCTATGTCTTTGTCTATGATTTCCAGTATCCTACATATACTTTCTTCTGAGCTGACCTGCAGTGCCACTAAGATCCTCATTCAGGCCAATTTATTTTGCAGATCCTACAAAAAGTTAGCCAGCTAAAACTGGTGTCTTATTCCATTTTTGGAAATATCAATATACAAATGAGTTATGCGTGATAAAGCCATCAATGCCCATGACTACATCTCACTTCTAACACCACATTAAATCACACTTGAGAAGCCCTCAGGACAGGCAGTATCTCTTTTCACCTATTTTGAGAAGCACTTTCATCCAATTAGGTCCTACAGTAATACATTCTTATTTTTATTATTAAAGAAGCACTGTTAATAATCCAATGTCAAAAGTTGTTAGTGTTTGTAATACTGAAAGTTGCAGTGCTTGATAATTTGCTAGCTCTGCCAGGGTTCCTCTTCTCTTTGTGATAAATCAGATGACAAGTTTGTCTACAGTCTTGAGGCAACTGCTAACGAGCTGCATGGAGTTCATCCTCTCTCATCCTATAAAATAATATGATCTTCAAATTAATCAGATGCCTTCGTGATGCAGACAGTTTTAGTGGCATAATTATGGAAATTACTGCATTCACTTGGCAACTTTTCAGGCACTAATGCTTAGTGCTATACTGTACAAACAGGTGGGTTTTTTGGAACTTATGCACTCATTAACAATTCCTGGTCTCCATGATCTTTCTTTGCTACTCCAAATTCTATCAATGTTCCAAAACAAGACCCTCCAATACAGGAAAACATTTTTGTAGGTAGAATACATTTCCAAGCACAATAGAAATTGACAGAAAGAACAATACAGATTCTATGCCAGTAATATGCTCCTAATGTTTTATGCATCTCAATTACATCTACACAGATATACAGATGGAAAAAACTGTTGTTTTATAGAACACTGTAATAAAAATGGTAAAACACTTCCCATTCTAGCTTATGAGCTCAAACTAACTTGAATAGAAGACAGAAATACTTTAACAAAATACATCTTTTTCTTTTCTTTATGAGGAAAATCTGTGCTTCATAGTGCTTCTATTACTGGAAATTCTCATTCCATCGTCTAACTCCACATATTTCCTCCCATTCCTTTGTGACTGCTCCAATGTCAGCATCTTTAACACTGCAGCCTAATTAGGCATAATATACACTGCTTTGTAGTCTTCTGTCATTGCAGCTGCACTACCATTATCAGCTCATGCAAGAATTCTTGGTGGTTTAAGAAACTGCATACCTTTGGCTTACCTTGAGCCAATATTTATGCTTAATATATGAAAGTATTTAAACTTGTTTACTGGGAAATAAGATAAATATCTTTGCTGACCAGCAATCCTTAAAGTAAAAAAAAATCGTATATTGGTTACCATTCACTCATCTATGGATTAATCATGTACCTAGTGGTCAAAATGAAAACGTAATCACTTTTGTATGACAGTTACATGTTTCAATGTAAATTTTATTAATGATTCATTTGTTCCTAAAATAAAAGATAGTTAAAAGCTGGAAGTGCAAGTGTAGTGCATTATTTGATGCTTTTACATTTCACCCTGATGTTCCACCAAATAAAAAAAATCACACTATTAATGATAGTACTGATTTGAAAAGGCAGCAGTTAAGTATGTGGTCCCTTTGAATCTCAGAGTTTTGAACAGTGGCAGTAATTATTTTAACTCTGGAGAGGCTTATGGGTCCCTTACAAGACTAGAAGAATTCTTTTTCACCCTGCAGAGCTATCCTGACATTACAAAATTACTAGGCTGCTGTATCATGAGAAACTTAATTGGCAGTCTAAAAGGGGGCTTCTTAAAACTACAAGAAGTACTGTGAACATGCAGCAAATCTATGCTTGTGTGCTCGCATTTTACCTGTAAACTGTCTTGCACCTCAACCAGAAGAGTACTTATTTCTTCTGAAAGTCCGTGTGCATTAATGCATGACTAGAGAAATGCTGAAATGCTCGAAATGCTTGATTAGTCTTAGAATTGTGATGAAATATTATTCAGATAATTTATTTCCTTTCTTAATACTAACCCAACAAAGGATGTTTAAACGGTATTTAAACATTCTGAATCCAAGTGTATATGTTTTTATAAAACAGCACCCTTAGGATGCAGAGGTGCCATACACACTGCAAACAGATTCAAGCCCCAGGCTTTATCCAGCCATTCATTGCCCATCTCTGTCCAGAGAAGGGCAACAAAGCAGGTGAAGGGTCTGGAGCACATGTTCCATGCGGAGCAGCTGAGGGAGCTTCGATTGTCGAGCCCAGAGAAGCTTAGGGGTTGAAAGGATCCACGTGGTGGGGTGTCAGCCTCTTCTCCCAGGCAACCAGCGACAGGATTAGAGGACTTAGTCTTAAACTGCATGAGGGGAGACTGGACATCAGCAGGAATTTCTTCACAGAAAGGGCAATTAGACATTGGAATGGGCCGCCCAGGGAGGTGGTGAAGCCACCATCCCTGGATGTGTATTAGGAAAGACTGGATGTGGCACTCAGTGCCATGGTCTAGTCGACAGGGAGGTGTTCGGTCACAGCTTGGACTCGATGATCTCATCCTAAATGGATTCCGTGACTACCATTTCGCAGCTGAAAGCAACCAACAATCCAGCAAAAGCTTTTAAAGAACTGAAATATTTTTAGGTCTTTCGGGTAAAAAAAGAAGAAAAAACCCCGAACAACAAACGCAGTTTGAAAGCTCAGCGGAGGCCCTGGCTTTTACACAGCCGCGGACGTGCCCCCGCTCCCAGAGCGAAGGGCAGGAGTCCGGCGCCTCTTCCCTCAGGATAACAGGGCCGGCCGCTGCCNTCCTCGGGGCTGGGAGAGGCCGGGAGAAGAGGGCGCCGCAGCTGCTGTCAGAGAGGTTGCGGCGGCCCCCGGGCGGTGCCGTCCCTCCTGCGGAAGCCTCGCCGCGCCTCCCGCCCGCGGCTGATGCTCCCCTTGTGGCGGGGGCTGGCGCTTGGCTCCGCAGAGTGACAGAGAAGTGTGAACGCTCGGAGCTCGGTGCCTTGCTCAGGGGATTGGAGCACCGCAGCGGGCTGGGTCCGCTCCCCTCCCTTTCTTTCAACTCTTGTCAAGCAGCCTGGCTCTGCAGCGGCCCCGCTGTGAACTGCCCCGGGGAGGGCTGGCTAAAAGTCGCTTTCTTCTCATGGCCTGCAGCCGCTCAAAGTTAGGTGTGTTTCCATGTCCTTTCAAAGCAGGAGAAGGCTGGCATGTTGAAGGCAGATACTCTAGTGTAATGCTGGAGGCTCTCTTACCGCGTTCCGAGCAAAGAATCCAGAAGGATTGCGTTCTGTTATTGCTGCTGTCTTTCTTAAATTCAAATCACATTTTCTGTTTTCTGGTTGTCAGATTTCAAATACCTCTTTCTAAATTGGGTAGACCAAAAAGAAATCTTCTATTATGGGAAGTCTTTAAAAAGATACCTTTTTAGCATGTAAGGACAGCTATTAAGTGTCTGCATGCTGTATCTAATGTCTTCTTCCATCTTTACTGATTTTCAAGGTATTTAAAAAAAGGTTTTAGAGGAAGACTTTACATATACAGAGAGTTTTTGAGAAATTCCCTGGTTTTTTCTAATACTGGAAACACGAGGTTCCCACACATATGGTGAGCCTCTGTTGCCTTGTATTATTTGTGATCCCCAGACCAGAATGTGCTGTGTAAATGTGCACTGTATATGTGGTGCTTTAAACACTCTTACCAATCCTCAGTTTACTAAACCTCACCTGGTCGGTCATTTGGAAACTAAATTAATGCTTCTGGGTGCACATCTGCAGCTGATCTGTAGCTCCAGAATCAGGGCTTTAAGGCCTAGGAGCTTCCGCTCTATCTAGAGCTGATCTGTCACTTCAGAGTTATCAGTTTCTTTGAGCTGGGAAAACTTAGTAAGCTTAGTAAGCTTAGATAATTTAGCTGAGAAGCTTTGATCCCATCCATGAGCTACCAGCCTCAGTGGCTTCTGGATGACCTTACCCTTGATCAATAAAATGAGATTTTCAGAGTTCTCCTCTATATTGCATTTCCATTTGTTGTGATTAAGGAACATCAGAGCTAATAAATTATAGTATTTTCTGATTCTTACTAAACTAGATAAGTAGTAGTTCAGTTTTATCTGAACCTACTTTCCTTGCATAGCGTATTTCTCTTTTGGAATTTGTAAAACTGAAGAAAGCAACCCACTGGGCAGGGCACTGGAACTTGAGTTGTCTGTCCAAAATTATCTAGAGTAATTAACCACCATCTCCCCTTTCTACCATTTTTTTTAAATTGCTTTCTCTTTTCTGTCTGAAGAAACATTCTTATTTGGGGAAACATGTCGGTGGAAAAAGCTCATCATCAGTACATCTGTATGGTTTTTTCTTCATATAGTGGAAAGGACAAACAGAATGTTTCCCTGCTCAATAACTTAAGGGTATAAAAAGTAGTAGTGAGGGGAAAAAAATGGCTGTCAGGTTAGAGCTTGAGACATTCAATTAAGTTTGGGGAACACTTAGGAAAATACTTCAGATTCTTTCACAGACCCTTTTTCTTTCCTTTCTTCATGGAGAAGTTTTTTTAAGAAGAATGGCTTGAGATTTTGCCTACTGTGATGAATTTCATGCTACTTATTACCAAAAAGCCAAATTAATTTGGAACAGAGATGATCATGGTGGGATATACTTACATGTATTTTGTGCTTTTAATTCTATATAATTGCTTACAAACTAAATGGTAAAATAACTGTGTCAGATTTTTTTTTGTTTGTTTTGAGAAGGGAACTGGATGCTGAGGAAATACAGGTTTTAACTTTTCCCAGTAAAGCTTCATATTTTTCTCATGTTATGAAGGAAACTACTATCTAATTTATTAAGGGAGAAAGATATCTAAACTACCTCGTTCTTCCTTCTGACCTGTTACAGGTAGTTTTTTTTCTTATTTTAAAATTTATGGAGTAGGGAAGAGAAAATTGCTAACATTTTTTGGCTGGTAGATCTGTATGTGTAAACAAATGTGGAGTTAGAATCCAAAAGCTTCTGAGTCAGAGTAACTCATGTAAGATCTGAACCCATATAAAGCTGAAGTTATTGAGGCTTTTTCCTACTGAGAAAGTCAATTGCTGTTAGATCCAAGTGCACCCAAAAGTCCAAGGCAAGATACTTCCTAGGTCTATAGGAGTGACATGTACCTCAGTAAATTGTAATCAGGCACTTAAAATTTGAGTGTCCATGACAAATGCAAAATAAATGCTATGCTTTTTCTAATGACTGTTGAATCAGAAATGTATTTTTAAGGTTTTTCCACTTCCAAGGATAGACATAACTTCATGGAGCTGTTTCACGGGGCACGTTTGCTCAGTCTGTTTCCCCGATATTGCTGTTCTGCTGTGGCACTAACATTGATGAGAGTAATTTACCTGTCACTGTCTCTGAAAAGTAGATCTGAACAAGATTAAATGACGCATGAAGCACTGCCAGCCTGTAGCTCTTCGATGCAGCTTTTACAGTATAGGTGTCTATGCCAGGTCTGAATTATGTTACCATCACTGAAACTGATGTCTCCCCAAAACAGATGCCTTTACCATAGACATCACTTACTTGTTCTAGAAATTTTGCACTTTGATGCTGATCCTCTGTATAAGCATAGCAGAAGTTCATAATATGCTGTGGTAGACCAAGGTCTGTCTCAGTGCTAGTCAAATGCTAGTCAAGCATGCTGCTCTTTTTTAGTACACTTCAACGGTTAATACTCCATTGAAAAAATACTTGATGAAATAATAACGTGGAGCACCAAGATCAATTCCTGACGCTTCAGACAAATCACTTAATGATAGTGAACTCTTGATCTAAACAGGAGGAACTGAGTAGCAGATATGTCAACCAAGAATAAAAAGGAACAGTTTCTTCGATATGCAATAGGAAAACTCAAATGAAAGACCTTGTGAACTTCCCAATTATAGACATTGCAGTCATGAATTCTTTTTCACAGGAGAGATAAAATAATAATTGCAGAGGGGGTTTATCACAGGCAGTCCTTTATGTTGTTTAATGAAGATCAGTGGCATCTGGGTTAAATTAAACAAAATACATTAATACATTAGTCAGATGAATAAAATTGTTTCCCTAAAAAAAATTTGTGACCCTTCAGAAAACTTGAGTTTGTCAAA
This sequence comes from Dryoscopus gambensis, assembly GCA_013389985.1. Lineage (NCBI taxonomy): Eukaryota > Metazoa > Chordata > Aves > Passeriformes > Malaconotidae > Dryoscopus > Dryoscopus gambensis. The sequence goes on along the minus strand of WEIT01037467.1, from coordinate 3,440 downwards.
TCTGAAAATTGAATTAAATTACCAGGCAGGGGTAGCATAATATACTAGAAAGAAGACTGAAAAGGTAATGAAAGATAGCAGGAGTAGTTTGAGTGTATTTAGAGTTAATTTCTTATTAAAGTAAGATGTTCTGTACTCCAAATAATCTCTGACAGAATTCTAAAATCCTGGGATGGATTGTTAGCCATAGAAAAAGAACCCTGTAATTTGACGTAAAGTGTTGTGAAATCCTCTAAGCCTATATGCTGTAAAATCATTTTCCCTGACAGTAGCCAAACATATGGTTTCACAATCCAGTTGGGCAAAATGAACAACGTCATTTTCATAGTCTTTTCTTGCTCCATCTGTTCTTTGTTAGCTTTAGTGCTGTGATACTCATTCAACTGAGTCCACTCCCTAACAAGGTAAAAGTAATTTGGGATTGGGATTTTCATGTTGTTTATTTTTGAAATGTTAACAGGGTTTTGCTCTTAAAGTAAATGAGTGACCTTACTGTGAAAACCAAATTAATCCCAGAACTAAGTAGGAATAGACAGTATGATGGACGTATTGGTATTGGAAATGGAAGCAGAAGTTCCCTTTGTGGCAGTGTAATACTGCTAATCCAATTCAGGCTGTATTGTTAAAAAGCATATTCTAAAATTCCTTATCTAAAATTATCATAGCAGTAACAAACAGTGTATTGTGACAACTGAGCTCTATGTTATTTCACTATAATATTGATAGGAAACTAAGGTGAAATAATTTATAAGTATTTTTAAATTACCTGTGTATATCTCAGTAAATTAAAATAAGATTCTAAAATTTGGAGTTCAGTAACAGAAATACAAATCACAGCTGTGCTATGTCTAATGACCCTTGAATCAGAAATTTATTTTTAGATTTTCCAGTTTAGTGTTGTCAGTTTTATGCATAATCTTGTTCTACATAATTCTGTGGTAACCTAAATTTTATTAATCCTTTTCTCTGGTTCTCTTGTGATAATGTTGAACAGGAATTAAAGTTGTGAATAAAGTAATCAGGCCTTCCATTATACTGATTTTCTTCCCCTACTTTCAAGGTTCAAATCTTGCTGTGTACCATTGGTCTTGTTTTGAATTTAGCCTTGGAACAGTACATCAAGTGTCAGGCAGCTGTGACATTGTACTAACTAGCTGCCAGCAGCTAACTTGCAGGCTTTCTGCTTGAGGTACATCCTTAATGCTGTGCTGTTTTTTGTTTACATGATTCAGAAAAAAAAATTAGAGTTTTGGATCTTTAAAGCGGCAAAGCATCATGGTTTTGAATTTAATTTGCCGGAGTATTTTGTTAATATATTGGTTAACTAAACACAAAGTGGTTGGTCTGAAGCCAGTAAATAGGTTAATAAATGGAACCTGCATTCTGAACTTAAGATGTAGTTCTGTCATACCCCATTTTTTCTTTTACTCTTGTTCTGCTATGTTATTCTCCTTTCGTGTCTTTTGCTTTTTTTTCCTGTTTTCTNNTCTGAAATAATGTAACCAAAATTTCCATTTCATGGGATTTACCTGGGTTAGGATAAAAATGAATTCAAATATTCAAAAATAGAATACTTCATAAAATATTTGACTCCTTGGTGGTAGAACCTCAGAATCTGACACATGTTCTCAAATAAAGAAATGGGGGTTTTTTTGTGTACCGCAGCCCCCACAGAGTCTGTTCGTTATGCAGTCAGTGTATATATCCCATTTCTCTCCATGCTATTTCGGTTATGTAGAGATTTTATGAAGCATTTCATACTGCTGAATACTGGCTAATAAGAAATCTGACTTGAAAATATTTGTCTTTTGATCAGTTGCGGCCAAAATCCTTCTGTTGGGATTCTGAACTATGACATCATGGCAAGATTTCGCAGAAGAACATGCATCATTTTGTTGCTTTTTATTTTGTTTATTTGCTCCATAATGA
>WEIT01037464.1:104557-134035 GCA_013389985.1 Dryoscopus gambensis | reverse complement strand
ACAATTCACGGACAGGGATAAACCTACTTTGATTTATTGCACCCATTCATGCTCCAGTGGTTCTGCAACCCTGATGGTAACAAACGAAGCCTGGTGTGTTGGGAGTACAGCACTTGGAAAGCACAGAAAGGGTACGGTCAGAAAGAGCCCTGACACGCTGTTAAACATTTACCATCCTGCCTGAGCACCTACACCACTAACACAGGCCAAACAGCAGCCACAGAGCAACAAGAGAAGTTGACAGAACCACATTATTGCCACCACAAATTCACACCTGCCAAGAGACACCCGAGTCACTGCACTGCGTTGGCGTTTTGAAAGAATGAGCAGGGGATTCAAGGGAAGATTCTCTCCCTTTGCCAGGAGGTTCTGAAGAACTGACACCGTTGGTTTCTTGTGTGAAGTTATTTATGGTGGGTTTTTTGGAAGCTTCATTTGGTCTAAAAATAAGTTATGCTTGATGAAGACTCTACTTACTATTGCAAAGAGGTACCTGAAAACTATGAGCAGACAAGATTCTGTGCCTTTAATAATTTTTGTCACTTAGCGCCAGTTTCTAGTCCTTTTCTTTTGTCGAAATTATAGCCTTATTCATTTATAGTATTAAATCAAAGGGCATGCACACTCTGGAGGGGCAGCTAACCTCAGGGCAGTTTACAGCTCAACCTCTGTCTCTGGGTAGCCGAGCTGAAAATCAGCAGCTATCACGGAAGCATATTGTAAAGCTGGGATACTGCTGTGAATTATGAAGCACATCAAGTGTTTTGATAAATCAAAGGAATCTAAATGGGCCTAAACCAGCAAAGAGTAAAAGCATTAGGGCTTGTCTTCTTTTCCAAAATCTTCCATTAGTACTTTCACAGAGACCTGTTTTCTACCTCTCAGACTCTGATTCAAAATTCCATTTAAGAAAATGAAGAACATGATCCTGCCATCTCTTCAAAGATTTAACTCTACGGTAGAAAGATTTTATTGTTGTTATTTGCCATTAGAGGTAATAATTCTGGTGTAGTTTTCTTTTGCTTGCATTCATGCTATTTAGCAGTTAGCACTGTAAAAGGAATTCCAATTTTTAACATGATTATTAGTCTTCATTTTCATCCTCAAAGCTGGGATGTTTTCGAAGGAGCTCAGGGAGGAGGAAGGAATAAGACCCAGACACTGCAGTCCATCGTTACCTCTGAGCACATACAGTTAGATTGCTTTTCTTTGATGCTGCTGCCAATTTTTATTCACAAGCGTATAAAAAAAAGGTCATGACATTTAGAATTACAGTACTTTGGAAATTAAATGTTCCTCTAAATTTTTAATTTCTGAAAGTAATTCATCATGGAATAATATTTGAATATGATTGAATGAATGTGTAAAGACTAATGCAAACTGTCTTCAAACTGGAAGTTCACAACCACATATGTTTAACCTTGTTGTGTAATAGGCATAAAAACGTTGATGTGTGAGGTCGAGGAGCTGCATTTCCATTTTGCTGCAAGCATTTGCACTGTTATTCTCCCTAGTATTTTTCCACTGGCATGTATGTATAAGGCATGAGGTTTAGCTCTCTATCATTTTCTACTTAACATTACACTTCACAAACCTGGCAACTAAGGAGCCAAAATGAATCCCAAGGGTCTGCACAGTTTTTTCAAGTGAATTTTTATGTGACAAATCAAACTACTGATTTTTAGGCTAATTCAGCACTATTAATGATACTGTTGTAGCATATGAGGAAATAAAATAATTTCGTGGGAACCCTAGAGAAAACACTACGATACCACATAACCAACATTCTAGTCAGAAGCTCCCAACTCAGAGATCTGAGGATCTGATGAGGAGATCACTGAAGTGCTGTCATGACCAGGTTTTGGGAGTCTCCCGTGCTCTGCCAAGGAATGGACTTACCCATCTCACACACAGGATCATCAGATCATTTAGGTTGGATCTTTCAGATCACTGAATCCAGGTGTGAGCCCAGCACTGCTGTGTCACCTTAAGGGGCTGGTCAGGGCTTATTTCTCCAAAGCCAGTTGGCATTACTTGTTCAGCAGAAAAAGGAATCATACAAAAGGCAGCAGTGCACTATGGAAATTTTTTTGTGGTCAGCAACTAGAATTCATAATTTTCTCACATACTAAGAAAAGCTGGCTGGGCCCCAAGCTGCAAAGGGCAGACACACAGTTCCAAATACCTCTTCAGATACTGCTAAAATTGCACCTGTGTAAAATTTATGCTGATAAGTAGAATTTACTCATGTTTTCTCATGGAAACTCCTAGGAACACTTTGTTAGAAGACTGACAAACTCTGAAATATTCAGTTTGAGATTCCATTGCACTCAGTGGGTCAATTGAAGAGACAATGTCTGAAGAAAGGAGACTGAGGAAGACAAAGGAAGTCTTTAACTGGAATGTTACTGGCACATTCAAAGATCCAGAAGAAAAAAGCAAGTTATAAAGCACCTTTGCTATTGATTATTAGATTTTCAAATCCAAATCCTTCTGTGGACATTTGAGCACCTAATAATAATAATAATATCCTTGCCACCTTGCAGGAGTATTGCTAGCTCAAGTTTGGCCTCTTGAAAAAGCCTTCAGGAAAGTTGCTCTACAGATCACCCAATTCATTAAATTAATGCTTTGTTGGCTGGAGTTAAAGTTTTGAGTCAAGCAAAACAAAAGCTTGGGTTTCAGAATACATATACCCTGTCAAATTGCATTTATCAAGATAAGGGTTATTAGAATCTTTTTTCTCTTGTGTGAATGAAACTGTAAGCTTGAAATGTCACTGAAGATTTATTAATCTGATACTCTTTCTGATAAGGGCAAAGAAATAGAAAGGGCAGAGAAAAAGAAATATTTCTTGTAGCCTGATAAGGGCTACAAGAAATAGAAATTATGAATAAGGCAATTTATCAGTGGGCATTCTGTAATCAAAAGATTCAAGCCACACAAAGCGATACTACAGTTATATATCGACTTCAGAACATTGCCATCTACAACACTTGGTCAAAGTTTGAGAGCTGTGCAGAAAAATGTCTGCAATTTTCAAAAAATTACATGAAACCCGAATTTTCAAAATGCAGGCTGGAGTAACACTTCTTCTAGAAAGTAGATGGAGGCCTCAGGCAAACACTGGTGCTGTGCTAGAGTCTACAACGTGTGCAGGGAGAACCACCCCCAGGATCATCAGCGTTTGCAGCTGAGGTGACAGGGCCTGAACTAACCTGAAGAAAAAATGTTGTTTAAACATTTTCCCCCTGTTTCTGTGCCTGCTACTGGTAGAACATGTGCACAGTGGGGAGGAGAAAGAGTGAAGAGAGGTTCACATATATGTTGGGTCCAACAGACCAGTGTTAAAGCTTCCTGTTTGTTATACTCCATGTGATGCACAAGACAAATAAACACATTTCACTACTTAACACAAGAGAGCAAACCCTGCCTAAGTCACCACTTTGGCTTTGGGAGCTCCCAATACAGGCAGGAGCCCAGCAGCAGCCGCTGAGTTAAACCTTTCAGCACTGCTGGGAGAGGAGAGACAACACCAGACTCAAAACCAGGCCTAAACCCAGGCTCATGCTCACTGTGCCAGCTCACCAGAACATCTGCACTCATACCAGGAAAATACAGCCACAGGAAACAAACTTTTTCCTTCCAAAGGGCTTTCCTCATAGCAGGGAGGAAAGTTAGACAGAACCTGGCTGTGACATTTCCCCTCCTGCTGCTGGACTTCTGCTTTTAGTCAGTCTCTTCTGATAGAACCAATTCCCTTCAGATGAGATCACTCTGAGACAGCTTGTGCTTGCTTCCTTGGAAAAGACCTGGGGGAGTGAATGAGTTCACCAGGCTTTCAGACCTGCACTGAGAACTCGCCAGAGAGCTGGCAGGGAAAAAGGCCATTTGTGCTGAGCCTCCAACCTTCAGTTTGATACAGCATCGTTTGCAATGATTTTGTTATTGAAACAGATTTATACATGAACACAGATACATATGTCTATTTAATATATATTTGACTTCTAACGGTAGCATTAATAACAATAAAAATTAAAATGATAATTCAGATCCCATGTAATACACGTGTGACTTTAAACCACTTTTTAGTTAACAAACAGTCTACTGATTTTTTTTAACTCACAAAATAATGAACCATCAAGTAGTATTTTTTCTTCTACCTTCTTTTACAATTCAGTATTTCCATTCAAAATATTTTCACTTAAAATCGAGATTCATTAGCCAGAATGTAGTTTTCTTCAGTTAGTTTTGCAGCAATTAAGGTGTTTGAAAGCACTACCTGTTTAGAAAATGATTAGTTGTACCTTTCCTCTTTCTCAGAAAGCCTTACATAGAAAATATACCAGTTAAGAAAAGTCTTTCTTACATTTTTCTAAGAACATAGCAGGAGACAATTAATCTGCCATGATTTCATTAACAGCTCAACTTACCAGTCTTCTCCATCTTGTGTTTTAAACTTTCAGGTCCTGGAAGGCAGGGACAGGGACCTTCACATCGAGCTGTGATGGTTTTGCCAGAAGTACATGCATGAAACTCCATCTTGCACTAGAAGCATAAAAAAGAGTAAGAATACTAATTAGGACAAGAAATAAAATAGCAGCTGTGGATTAAATGAGAAATTGTGTTATCAGTAATGGCATTGCATAGATTGCAAAACTTCAGTCTCTATTGCAAATACTTTTATAATGTAACACTGACTATTCCTAGCCTTTGTTGTTTGCAGTACATACATTTTAGTTCTGATTTTCCTCCAAGAGCTCTGTGCCTGTGTAGTTGCCCTCTCTTCAGTGACTGCCTCCTGGGTTTTTCCCTATTCTGTGCCCAGCAGCACCAGTGGCTGGAGACTGGGCTCATGTAGTAATAAAATGAAGTGCAAGAAAACAGCACAGGGCAGCAGAAACACAAATGTTCTCTTTGGCTTGATACCTAATGAACCAAATTCAGCTCCCTTTTTTGTCTTCTTCAAGCACTGCTTTTACCCGACCAGAATCCAAGGGCTTGTGATGCACAGGGGAATGTTGCCTGTGGTGCCAGGCCAGGCTGTGTGTGCCGGCCCAGGCTGGCCTTCCTCCTTGCAGGGATTGCCCCCTGCCAAGGAAAGTGGGAATGCCGGGCTGTAAAATCCCTTTGATCTCAGTTTTAGTAAAGATTAATTCTATGATTCATTTAAAAGCAGGCCAACATGTTTGCCCAGTGGGACGCGATGTGTTTTGACACAGCTGAAGGACACAGAGCCCGAGTCCACGGTGTTACCGTGGAGGATGCAGTGGGCAACTGGAGCTCACTGAGCAACAGCCACTGCTGAAACCCACAGCATCAGCCCCTGTAATTCGGGTACAGTGGAGCCAAGAGAAGGATGCTGTCACAAGATAAACCTCTCCTGCTTTGAAAGTACTGCAAATATCTTGGCTTTGCCTGTTTTGTTTTTGTTAAAAGGGGTCATCTTCGCTCAGGCTTTAATCTAGCAGCAGGAGACCATTATGCTGTGCCTACATCCCATTCTGTTGACATTATCCCCCTGCCATACTCAGCTTCAATGCATCAGGGTGATTCTATGCTCTCTGTGATGTCCTGCCCTTCTCACTTAGAAAATGCATGGTCGCACACAAACGTGTGCAAGCTTAGCTTGCATTTTACACCAATTTCTTGCAAGACTAAAGGGAATATATGTACTTATCTTTCAGCTGTTTGCTCCATAAATACACTTTGCACAGAGCACAAGGACAAGAGAGAGCACATCAGAAGGAAAGGAGAACAGGAGGAAGGAGAACACAGTGCAGTCCTGAAGGCAATGACTTTCTGCAGCAGATTCTGATACTCAATGTGTTATTGAGAACACAGGCATAAATCTTTTTCCTGCAGCTGGAGTTTATCATTTAATCCCTTACAGAACATCAATTACTTACATATTTTATTATCCATAATAAATGTAAATTATGTATCTAAGCATTAGCAATTATACTTCAAATACCAACCTTTAAGATGGTACAGCCTATTTCAAGCCTGTTATTACGTGCAGTTAAGAAGAAAAGAGCTTTATACTTAGAAACAGTAAGGCAAGTTTTTCCTCAGCTTTCCATACGATTGATAAAAATGACAACCAAAAAGCTACATATAAACCAAAAAAGGAAACTGCATAAAAGGATTGTATCCTCTGAGGGCAAGGAGGAGAGCCCAGGTTCAAGATCGCAACGCTGCAGTCACATGTGAGTAAATTTACATCCATGATTAACCACATTATATTCCCACCATGCTTGTTTGGGATGTTTGGTGTTGGGGGATGAAGATTAAAGAACTCTATCATTTTAAATTAATTTAGGATTATACTAATTACTTTTCAACACCTAATCACTGTATGTAACTCTTTATTCCTTCCCTAAAGGAAAACATGGAGATATCTTACTTTCCATGGCATGGTGTGCTTACTCACTTCAATAACCTACACAAGTAGCTCAACTTTGGATTTAATGACTTTGCCTAAGCCTCACTAAGTGATATTCGAAGGCAGAGTGGCCACAGAGGATGTCCTGTGGAGCAATAATGACTTTTTGGATTATTCTGCCACTGGATCTACAGCCTATAAGGAGCCTGCTGGCTTTTTCCAGACCATGGACAATAGAATGATATACAGTACTTGGAAGATCTCTCAGTCTTTCACACCAAAGGGACATTATACATTTTGCAGACATGAGTCACAAAGCTCCTTGCAGTGATTATGCACAGGACTCAGTGGGAACAGCCCCATGGTTTGGGGCCGGTCTCTCTCATTTCAGGGGACTCATTTTGCCAGTGATATGATTGGATATGCCTCGACTCTCTGCTGAGCTGCTCTAGTAGAGCTCCCTGGGTTGTGCAAGCTTTGTATTTTTCTGCAGCCTCCCTGGTGTGTGAACTGCATTTGTTTACTCTGAACCCCAAGGCCCACATAAACATCTCTAAACTATTTTACTGCAAATGGAAAAGCAGCTCTGTTATTTGTTGCTAAATGTATATGGAGATCAATAAAATATATGAGGGGAGAAATGGTTGAACATATTCATGGAAAATTCATAAATTAATTTATTCAACTAAGATGTGGGAAATTACTGCAGAGTGTGTTTTGGTTAAAGTGTTCCCCTGAGAATCCACTACTCGTATAATGATTCCCTCTTTATTGTCAGTGAATCTACAGCAATGTGTTTTGCATAAGCATTCACATTTGAGGGAGAAAGAAAATAGCTACATAAAATTTATTCCTAGCTATTTTATTCTTGTCTGTTAGTCTCCAGCCTCCAGTCCCTGCTAGAGGAGAATCTAGATTTTTTTTAATGATATAATAAAACAGTGTATCTCTGCTTTTATAGTGGCTTTCAACTTCTGGCAGCCAGGTTTTGATCTAACCTGCAAGTAAGTAATCCTGTCGAATAAGTTACTGTGATCTTTTCTGTGAGGGTATATATTTGACTAATGAATGTTTTCATGGACAGCTTGGTACAGCCCAGTGCATTAATGCCGTGAAGAGCTTTGCATCCTGACACAAGCAACTCACGGATTTGCTTAAAATGCAGCCAGGTACAGCAGCACATCCCAGCCCTGGCAGCACCTTTCAGTGGCAAAGCAGGTGCAATTGAGATGTACTTGCAAGTGCCCCGGGGGGCCTGGGACATCCTGTGTGCCCAGCACTGCTCCTGTTCATGGGGCACAGAGAGGACAGAGAGAGCACTCACAGCACCCTGGGAAATCTCACCGCCTTCAAAACAAACTCCAGGGCAGGGGGTGAGGAGAGAACACTCTTTATCCAGGGATCCCTCAGGGGAGGCTCTCTGAACCCCTGTTTGGTCTCAGTGCATCAAATCATAGAGTATCCTGAACTGGAAGGAACCCCCAAGGATCATCAAAGACCAACTCCTGATTGATTCGTGATTCAAAATGTATAAATGAAAATTTCCTGTAGTATCACTAATTAAGGAGAAAGTGTTAGATTCCAAACTTCTGTTGCTTCTATCATTAATTTAATGGGAATTTAACAGGAGGGTATGTAGGAATTAGCAGACAATATACATCACAAAGATAAACATGAAGTCTCGTTTGAGAAAAAGTGAACACTGAAACAGGAGGTTAAATTTTATTGTATACTAATTAAGTGCAAACTCCTGAGATATTACATCATATTAATGGCAGTGGCTCTAAACCTCTGTTGTTGAACAGTGCTCTTGCCTGGAAGACACTGCATTTTTAGCACCCTACAGGTTTTTACATTTTCATCAAGAATGATTTCAGTGCAGTGTTTGTTTTATGGTGCATCTTTTGTTCACTCACAATATGTCTCTTCGAAACTACACATACAAATAACAAAAGCTCATTATTTTCTACCTTATCTTTTACCCAGTAGCTGCCACAGGCAGAAGCTAAAATTTCCTAAAATTATAGCATGTATATATTTTTAGTCCAGAGTTTCTTGATATCAATAGTGTTTCCTACCTATCTGTCTTAGCAGATAATTAGAATCCATTGGAATTCAGACACCCCTTTGAGAGGGGTTGTTTGTTTACAAGCTTGAGAGCAGTTCTTGCCATTGCTTCCTTAGCTGGGACTCTTATCACTATTTTCTTTATAAGCCTCTGCTTCCAGTTTTCATCAGATGGGAAAAAAATACTGTATTTGGAACACACTCAGATCAAGTGCGTTTTTTTTTAAACTTGTCACAAAAAAAAAGGTTCGGTATCTTTTCTACAAATCCCAAAAGAAATGTCAGATAGTGCACTCCCATTGCATCCTGCTGAACACATACATTAAGTTTTAATGGGAATTCTCCAAAGTTTTCAGGCTTTGTAAAACCTGAAATCCTGAAATAAGGATTGAGGGACAGCAGTCAACCACATGAATTCATGTTCTTTGAAAAAACCGACACTAATGTGAAATCTTGAGGTGAGTCTCAGATTCTGGACTGTGGGACAGAGTTGTGTGGTCCCTTAGCACTTCCCCTGCCTGCCATGGGTTCTGCTGCCTCTTTGCTGCTCTGCAAACCAGAGCCCCCCTGTCCTGAGTGTTGGGAAGGAGAAAGGTTGCCCGGGGACACAGAGCCTCAGGGTGGGCACTGAAAATACAGGCCAAGCTCTGTCCCCAGGCCTGACCACTTGGGCAGGCTTCTGTCAGCATTAATGGCTATTCCATGGCCAGACCAATGCTGTTGGTAGCTGCTGGCGCCATCTCATTTCTCTGGGCACCCTTCTGCTCACAGAGTGAAGCTCCCCACTGCCAGGCCTCCTGCCCCGCACGTGCACTGCTCCAGGATGGGATTGGGTCGTGCTAGTGCAATAAAAATAAAAGGAAAGCTGAGGGAAAAAAATAATTATAATAAAAACCCACCATTTTTTCCTATTAGAATAGCTACCAGGCGAGCACATGGCACTTCATTGTTGCAATAAAAGCTGTATAAAGATATCCTAAAATCCTGGAGCTCTAATTAGGAGCTATGTTCTCCTTATGAGAATACATAGTTGGTGTTGATATTAATGGGAGTTACGCATGCACACCAGTGGTGGAATAAACTCTAATTAACACAGCCAATCTATTGTGTAAATACATATTAAAGCCTTTTTAAAATGTGTGCTAGCTCTAGCTTTGAAGCAGATGTTATAGCTGATGGGCTCAGAAATTCCCCTCTCTGCAAGAAGTGACATGAAGGACCTTATTATATCTCAGGTAAACAACAAATATTTGAGAATGTCTCTCACTGCACACTTAGCTGGTAGGTTGGTGGTTCATACCCTGCTAGAAAAAGAGAACAGCTTCCAGGTGGAGGGTCAAGAAGAGAGAGACCCAGGTTCCAAGCTGCTAATATTAAATAGGCTGAACAGTTTATGCAGCCAAATATACCAAAAGGTCTCACACAGCAAAGCTCCAAGGACCAGAAATTGCTCCACACTGCACAGCTCTGCCCTCTGCAATCCTGCAGCTCTAATGAGGGAGAGCTGCAGGACTTTGCCCTCTGGGTAAAATTACCAGATAACAGAAGGAAAGTATGAGACCCCAGCAATCTTTAAATATCAGGAGAAGTCAGGAGGTCACATCACCAACCGCAAGTGCTCCAAGCACATGACTCAGCTCCCTAAGATTAGGATTCCCAGTTTCAAGATTTTAAAATGTAATTATATTATTTTTTTTAATTTAACATTTTTAGCTGCTTTTTTTGTTAGATCTCAGCCATATACAATCAGAAAATTACATGTTTTTCACTATTACAGCATAAGTTTAAACAACCAAGTACCATCTCCAGAGCAACAGGGAAGTCAGAAGGTTCATCTTCCAAAAAGAAACAATTGGTTCTTGGGCTTCAGAAAAGAACAAGCGGAATTGCAATCGGCAGCAATCATGCAATTCAGGATGGCATTAATTGCATATTTTGTGCCTCTGCATTATAATTAGAACTGTACAGACCTCTCTAAAAATAGGCTTCAGCTTCTCAGGAGGAGGAGAACAGAAGGAGCTCTTTCTTTTCATCAGCTAAAGACAAAGAATGATTTTAGAAACCAGAGAGCTTTTTTGCTCCACAGAGGGTCAGCTCTGCTCCTAAGCAGAGTCCAGGAGTTAATAAAGAAATTTAAAAAAATAATAATTCATATGGTAAATATTAAAGAATTCATTAAAAATAAAAAAAGACCCCTTTTCCAAATTAACTGATAGCTGAAGAGTTAGTAGGATGAGTGCTTGTAGGCATGTTGAACCATCTCAGTGTTTGACTGGGCAGGGCTGCAAACCAAGCAAATGATGGTGTACTCGTGTTGCTGCAAACTGCCCTTACAGACAGAGCAGAATCAGCTAATTTGGGGACTTCTGGACAGACCATCGAAGCACAAAATTCTGTTTTAATACAAAACACTGACCCAAGAAACAAGTGGCAATCAGCTCAATGTGAAGCAGGAAATTAAAAAAAATGCAGCTCATTGCATGAGCTAGATGATATGGGATTCGACGTCACAACACTGGATGTGGAGGTGAAGGACATTCAAGGGACCGTTTATTAATGTAATGTGACAATGAAAACAAACAGTTCCCATTCTATGAGCAAGCAAGAAAATAGTTCCAGGCACCAAAATCCACTGCATCATAAAGAAATTGAATTTGTTTTTACAAGTAATTTAGATGCCAGTTCTGGAAACACCTAGGTCAAGAGGTGTGTGTGGGCATATATCAGATGGTTTATCATCCTGTAAGAAATTCAGGTCCTTATTGTAGTACAGACCAAACAGAGCTGGAACTTGACACAGAAGAGTCAATTCAGAAGTTGAAATATTTGTGCAATGCTGATTTCAACTTCTTCACTGGCTGATGAGACCAAGATGAGTTAAATGGGAAATGAAGACAGAGCACTTCTGTCCCTGTGAATTTTTGAGTCAAAATAAAGACACCCATCCTCCCTTCTCACCGAGATTTAGCACGAAGGACCAGCCTGGCTTATATCTGCCAACCACCCTGCTCTCCTCCCATCCTCCTCCTGTTGCGTATCATGCAAAGGCTACGGCACTTTGATTCTGGTGACCCTTTTTGAGTACCAAGGTCACGCTCACACCTTGGGCTGTACAAGTTGGTTCCTTGTGCACAAATGCAGGAGTTGAGGTGCTGAGGAGACGATGCACAGTCACCCATCCCCATATTCTATATTCTACATTTAGTCACAAAAGCTTTTCCTGTTGCTAAATGTCTACTCTGCTGTCCCTGCAGGATTTGCATGACAGGTCATTGATGATGACCTTTTTCTAGTTGCACATGGGAGTTTTTGGTTTCCAGTACACTAGTCTGCCATATCTCAAGACATGGACTTTAAAAATCACTTTCCTACTGAATTTGTTTTCTTTCATTTCTAGGTTTATATTGTACTGCTTTTGTCTCTGTGAAATTATTCTCTATTCTAACTCCTCATAATCATGAGCTGAGAGTTTATAGCTAATAGCACTATTCAAAGTGGAACAAAGCTACAATTTTTTTCCCCTTTAATAGACCAAAGCCATCTTAGATTAAAAGTAAAGAAAATCACAGAAAAACAATTGGAGATTTGGAGTGATCGATGCTGCTTGAAATGTGCTTGCCATGTAATTGAGATGCATTCTCATTCCCATTCTACAGCCGTTTACCGATCACATGAGAACGATGATTTGTCATTTTTACTTGCTTCAAATTACTAAAGGCAATTTAATTTCTCTCATGGAGACGACACATCAGATAACGTGAACATAATCAAGAGGTAACGATCTGTGGCTCTGTTCACACACTGATACTCCCGTTAGCAGCTAAACAACCACCTGCATATGGCAGAGGGAAGGCAACACAAGACATTCAGAACCCCAAGCACAGGGTCTCAACCCAGTCAATCACATTATAAACACAGCAATTCAGCTACGCCAGGTGACTACACCAATTTAGATTTCAGATGAGGCAATGCTCCATCTACACAGTCATTCCCATATCCATCTGTCCATACCTGGACAAAAAGCAGCAGCTGGTGACCACTATAAAGGGTAGGCATGCTCCCTTATTGCAGGCTCTTATGCAATTGGTATGATGGCAATATCTTAGCATCCCAAAGATCTATCAATTAACCCTCCCCAGCAATCAGTAATTGCAAAGTATTTAGTACTATATTTGCAATTACTTTTGGAATGTCTGATGCCCAACAGGATGTGATCGGGGATGGGATTCTGACCACTGATGGCTGTACGGACTGAATATCAGGATAAGCCAGGATATGTCCTGATACAATATCAGGATGAACTCAATCCTCTTTCTGATGTATCTAAGTTTACAAATCAAAGTCGAAGAAAAGTTGCTATTGCACCTTGAAACGGTGCTTCCTCTCTTGAAACGGTGAATTAAGTCTTGAATTTGTTCTATGCTGCCCATTTCTTCTCTAGCAACCTTGCCACAAATATTGAGTAACAGCTGGGGGGTTGTTTTGCCCATCCCTGTTCAAGGCCAGGTTGGATATGGCTCTGAGCAGCCTGGTCTAGTGACAGGCGTCCCCACCCATGGAAAAGGGGTTAGAACAAGATACTCTTTAAATTCCCTTACAACCCAAATCATTCTATGATTTTGTGGTCATAAAATTTTGTGTTTCCCAGGGCTCATGTTATAAAATTGTTGGAGAGAAGGAGGAAATACCTGGAAACATCTCATAATCCATATGGACAAAGGTCTGGGGAGCTTCCAGGAAAGACAGAGAACAAGGGTCAGACCAAGTGCTGAACTCTGGGCTTTGGAGCTCGTACATCCTGCACTAGCAATGATTTCTTAGAACTCACTGCACATTTTTTCTAGAAAACTGGGTGGCAAGGGGAAAGGATGGAGATACAGCAAAAGAGCACCCTGGTTTGTTTGACAACTTGGTGGTGCAGTAAGCAGCAAACTCAGGAGTTCACTTGTGCTGCCAGTTGTAGGCCAAACATACCATCCAGTCCTGAAGTTGCTCTGCAAAACTGGAAATACCAGTTTTTCCAGCATGCATGCTTGGTTTCCAAATGTGTCATCTTTTTCTAACTGGACTTTGCCTCTGCATGTGAGACATGAAAGTCAGTCTGAGTTTTTCTGTTCCCAAGTAGCACCTTATTCCCTGATAATAGATTTCAGGAAGCCAATCCTCTTCTCTAGAATAGTTATCTCAACCTTTCCAGTACATCTATTAAATAAACTAGTTCAACAGGTTTGCCCAGATTTCACTGACCATGATGTAGTCCCAGCAGTGTTCATTCCTTATTACTGACGTATGAAATGTACAGTATCCAGCAAACCTTCAGGTGTCAGAGAGAGTTTTTGTCTGTTGTTTACAGACAGAGCAAATCTGAAGTGTAAGTATAATACCCAGCATCCTGCAGTGCCATCACTCTGGTTGCTTTCAGACTAGCAACAAGATTGAAGTCCTAAGAATGCCAGCCCGCTTTTTAATTGACTTCTCAGAATTTTTATTTTGTAATCAAAACAAAAGCCAAAGTGAAGCTCCGATGCTAAGAAGCGCTGAAACAAAACATTTGACAGTTACTAGCAAAGAAGCTTTAGCAATGTCTTTTGGAGCATAGCAACCAAGGCAGAGTAAGCAGGCTTAAGCTTTGAAGTTAAAGCTTTCAGCAACATTTCTGATTTCTACAGAACACAATAGAAACAAGAAGAAGTTAAAAAAAAAAAATTGGAAAAACCAAACCCCAGGCCTAGTTCAATGCCTATTGAATGGACTTGCTGTGAAAGACACCCGTACAAAGAAAGCAGAATTAGTCTGTTTGCTCAGAAATCAAGTAACCACAGCTAATCCTTTTGCAGTATTATCCTGTTTTGGCCTTTAATAAATCTGCTTTAAATTAAAGACGTACCCAAGCCAAGAAACATCTCCTTTGATGTTTCAAATGGCTCAAATAAGCTGTTTGCTAGGAAAAGCTCAAAATATGAAATCTGAAACTGAAAAAAATAAAAGTCCTTCTCCTATGCTAAGAGGCTGGCTCCTCTCAGGAAGGTCAGACCATTTAAGGCCACAACTTTGAAGCACCTCAGGCATCAGTCCCTCTTGAGCCCATACATTAAGGGAAAAAATTCTGAAATAAAAGTCTCTTACAAGCCAGTTACCCCAAATTAGCTAATCCCCTTTTTTACAACCATAGTATTGCATCACTGGAATTCTGGAATAAGGAATTTTACAGGTTAACTGAATGCAGGTGTAGAGCGTGGAACAAGCTTGGAACAAGGTAACTAAATTACTGCAAATGATATTTGTATTTAAGCTCGTGTAATGAGCTGCAAGTTGGCGCAATAAACTCTAAGATGTTCTTGTTTCCTCTTCCTGTCAAGAACACAGCTTTCAGTGCGTGAACTGTATCAGATGACTCACCATGTAAGTAACAGTTTTCTCCTGTTTTGACCTTGGCTGCAGAAAGAAGGATTTTAAAAATAATATTGGTTTTACACACAAAATGTACAACAGGCAAGCAGAACTAACACCAGCAGCAATCAGGTTGTCCTTAGTGCAGGAGTGGATGTAATTGATGGGTTTTTAAGTTCCAACCATCACATGCCAATTTGTTTGATTTGGCAATCGCAACTGTGATTCTAATCAAGTTAGAAAAGCAGACCTGTGATTACCATCATCAAGATTGGTAGCTTTCCCAAAAAGAACAAATACTGTATTTGCAATCCTCACTATTGCTTACTTCCTCTTGAAGGGCGTGATCCTGCCCAAAAGCATTTGTGGCACAGGGCAGGTCGCCAGCCGCAGGCAGCTCAAGGACACAGAGCTACTCAAACTTTGTTGCTTTACGCTTTGATCATCCTCCTCAGTGAAAATTGTCACAGCTTTAGAGGCAGGCATGGGAACTTCTGTGAATTGTCCATAAGCCATATATAAATGTAGATTCTGCAGGTGTGAGGGTTAAGTGCGAGGAAGCCAAAGGCTTCACTGTCCAGCGTCCCTTTCTCAGTCCTCTGAGTAACTGGGCTGGCTGAACAAGGGTAATGATGGGAGAAAGCAACAGCCATAAACCAGCACCCACTCTCAGCAGGACGTGGCCATGATACTTGCCTTCGTTTCCACTTTTCCTTCTGCCATTCTCAGCTATGAGACCTTGATCCTATGCAGTCTCATACAGGCAGATGAACAAATATTTTTCCCTTCCCAGTATGCAGGCTGAAAGACCTGTCTCAAACATTTTTTGGCAAAAGAATTCAGCCAGTGGGCACCCACCTTCTAGGTAATCTGCACTATGAACTGACAGAGAGTACTGGATATTACGAAAGGAAGGAATTGCTCAAAACATTTTTAACTTCATTCACTGCAGAATAAGTAAACACTACTGTTTAAGACAAGCCAAATTATAACTTACTCTGGTTCAATGTAGTTTTCATCTATGTATTATTTTTCTTCCTGCTTCTTCCAGAATTCTCATTAACCTTTCTGTCAAGACTGCATTAAACATGTCCTGTTAATTCAACATGTTTTTCAAGAAATCTGACATGGAGATGACAAATGCTCATGTACAAAAACACCCCTCTAGTTTAATGAAGTGCATAATAAACAAAATTCTAGTTTACAACATGTTTTATTTCAGCTTTGCTACTCCAGTGAGTTCAAAAGTGACACTGTCTGAATAGCTTTGGCATCTGTCCCTAAGGGAGCAGAAGAAAAGGTCATGGACTTTGAAGAAATCTAAAGACTTCAAGAACCTTCTCCAAAGTTGAAGGATTTTTGTAATTCTAATAGGATAGTCTATAGCATATGTATTTCCTAAATAAAACTCTTTACAATTAACCTACTATTCTTACCACTGGCCAGGGCAGTAAATTTCTCAGAAAGTTTATAATTTTGTGAGTATTTCTAATGAGAAGATGCAACCTTGATGCAATACAAGGTAAGGAATAAACATTTATATTCCAGTAGGTTTTGTGAGAGAAATATTGCATGTTCTAGAAACACCAGAAAATACTTGTTAATCCTTAAAAAAATCCCAATGAAGTTTATTGACTAGTATGATTAGTTGTCTGATGTACTACATCTATCTTCCTAAATATTCCTTTGAAAAATACTCAGTAAGATAATTATGCAATAAAATTACCATTTATATTACTCCTTTCATCCACAAAGGTGTCAAAGTCCTACGTATGTATAAAGGTATAAATACACAGAACTGCTCAAGTGCAGCCAATCCTGCAGCAGGAAATATCAAATGCTCTGCACCAGCACAAAATATAATGGGTTGTACAAAGGGAGCAATGCTATTTAAATCCAGAGAGATGACAACACCCAATTAACCAAATAAGAGTACTAAACATGCACTCAAGTACAGAGTTTCTTTTCAGACTTTTGTTTATTTCCCAGCTGCTGAACATTCAGTTCACTAGATCATGATTTTAAGCCTCCTAAGGTAGCTTTGCTTTTCTTCCATACCTGTCTTGACCAAGCCAAGTAGTGCACAGATCCTAATTCAGATGCCCACAGATGCCCTGTCAGAATCCACTGCTTGCTTTAAACATAAATCAACAAACATGGCAACATTCTACACAAACCCATGGTTTTCAGACTACTAAACAGGTTCTTGGCAAGTCTCACGCTTGTACCTGCGTTAGCTCAGCATGGCATTGAGTGGCACTAGGACTGGTAATAAAACTGTTGTCTCTTGGCAAAAGGAATGGTTGGATCCAAACGATTTCAAGTTGGAAAAGCCCATGAGCCACAAATTCTGTGAAAACAGCCCCTAAGCCTTGCAGCTGAATTGCTAAGGGAGTTTTAGAAAAGGGAAAGCGTTTTCCCACTCCTTTCTGCTAACAGCTGCACATAATGAGGTATACAAACTGGTCAAAACTCCTCGGTTTTTCTCCATTTAATATACCAACTTAAAATCCAACAGTTTTACTTTAAGAAAACCATAAACTAGAACTGCAGTGTGGGTCATAGTCTGGACATTATCAAAATTACTCAATATTGAGGCTAATATATTCCCAATCTCCAGATGGCCACTGGGCAGATTTGTGGCATAAATCTTATTTGCCAGTATAAATTCATCAAGCATGAGTGAAGTTTATTAGCAAAACTTAGATGTTATCTCCCAAAGAACTCTAAGGCTCCAGGAGATTAAAAATGTTTTCCTGCCACGACAAGTACAATGACCTCATAAATATTAGTAGACCCTTTGGCACTGCAAAATGCCATCTATTCCTGCTTCTGTGTAATATTACAGGACTGAGCAAAAGAGAATACAAGGATGTTGCTGCTACAGTTTACCCCCATAGAAAGCTATGTAAAACTGCAGTTTGAAGTCATATTTGCATGCTTCAGAAGGCCATGAAAAACATTTCGAGAGTGCATTTACCCTTTTGAAGGTGATTCAGCCCATTAGACTATGGTTTTTTGCCTAAAATATAAATAGTTCAAGAACCAAAAGATCTAGCTAGATAATAAATGAGTACTTTTCACATAGTACCAAACAGCCAGTTATACATCATTGATATTTTAACTGCTTTCGTCAGCAAGAGATTTATTTAAACTCCCTTTGAAAGAGCTATTTCCTAGAATAACACAGCAAAGCTCTCATGTCTAGTACTGTACATTTTGTTGACCAGTTAGTTACTCATTAATTGCTACGTGCACTTATCCCCCATTTATGTGAATGTTCCATTTGTTCCAACTGGCTGAGCTCAAAGCTGGTCGCAGCTGCTTGTGATGTTCCAGACAAAACCTTCCTTTCCCCGCCCCCCCACAGGTCTGCAGCATTCCTGAATGTCTTTAAATAGAACTCAGAAATTACATTTCTAAATGACAATCCACCACCCTTCCTGCAGACTGTAATAGTATTGTAAATTCCTACTGAATCTTCACCAAATTCAAAGATGACTGCTTTTTTTTTGGAACCAATTTCTTGAACTCTTCCATACTGAGCCTCGAAATTACTTCTTGCAGTAGAAGAAAACCTGTGTGTGGCTTCTGCCACAGTACATGAATTGTCCAGAGGACGCCACTTTTGAAATGTGGCATCATTGTAAAAGTCCTGCTTTTACAATTGAAACTCCAAGCCCAGTGTTAGCCCCGGCTCAGAGGAGAGGATGGAAAATTGGGTTGTAGAGGTAGCACTGGCCAAGCACTGCAAAGTGCCCTGGACAGACACCACAGACTTGCCTTTCTCATCTGGCTTTGGAGAGGGTCCAACTCCCTAAAGAACCAATGACAGTGAGGCCAGCCCAGCTGATAACTGATTACAGCTCGGCTGCCACAGAATTAATGCCCACAGTGGCTGATAACAAGTGCCCAAGAGAGGTTTGATCTGCTCAACCTGCAGACATTTAATGCTTGAAACAGACACTAAATTGTCAGGCTGGGTTTCTACATGATTCCCAAACTTCACAGACTCATTCTCTCATAGCACTCCTTGTCTCTCCTTTGCACTGGTGTCAGAAGGGACAGGTTAAGCATTTGAAGCTTCACATGTCATTTTAGCAGTGATATTTTTCTCTTGAACATTATGGAGGCAGAGTATTTTGACAGGTGAACGTTCCTGAAGATGGAAGCATAAATTGACCTATCTTAGCTGTTCAGAATCAGTAGGATGCATATATACATATATTGAAAAAATAACTGTATTAAAATGTTGAAAATGTCAATATTTTAATTTCCAGTATTTGGTACACTGGCTGAAGGTTCTATGAGAAGAATATATGAAATAAAGAGTTGCTGTGTTGCTTTAAATCAATCACTTAATGACTGTAGACTTCATCTTTGCAGCACCCACTCTTTTGCCCTGGAGAGCATGGTAGGAGCTCTGAGTCCTCACTTCCATGGGGAGGCATTTAGCAAGTCAGTGAGAACTGGCCTCCATCGTTGAGGAAAGGCATCAGTCCCCTCTCATTCTCAGCACAGCTTGAACAGCCAGATGGGTGAAAGCCTCATCGCCCTTACACGTCCTCCTGGTCTCTCAGTTGTCTCATCTCAGTAGGGAGGGCTCCCCTCATCAAGGTGCTGAGAAGGAGACATGATCAGGATCACTTGGTTTAAAAATGAGATGAGAATGGGTGAACTGTGCTGTCAGAGTGATGCTGAAGGACGACAGCAGTGTGCAGAAGGCACATGCAGCCCTGTGCATGGGATCACCAAGGAAATCCATCCCCGAGCAATGCACAGGCTGATGGCTGGAAACTGAGGGGAGGTGACAGATTTGCACAACTCCCTCGATAGAAAAAACCATTTAATTTAAGAAAGATTAGATTGTTACCATTGTCCCTGACAAGAGTGCCTGTCTAGCAAGGCCTTAGGCCTATATTTTGGGCTAGAACCATGCTTTACCCAAGACTTTAAAAATATTCACAATACAAGCTGTCACCAGCGCTACATTTCCTTGTCATTCTTTAAGTGTGACTGATTTGCCAAGATCAAGACTAAATTCATGATCAGTGGCAAGGGCACCCAACATGAATTATAAAACTGCCTTTCCTTCCTAGCCTCCTGGATACGCTAAGGAAAATGCTTTCCCTGCATTCATTCTTGCTTTTTATAGCCACACTGCATCCTCTGTGTAATGATGCAGGACTGCTCGGCTCATCTCACAGTCTCCATCCTTCTCCTGAAGCAAAGATGATGCTCGGTAAGAAGGAAGCATTTGACTATTAAATATAAAACCTGTATTTAAAAATGTATTGATATCATGGCCAAGTGCCTTGTGCCCTGAGATGAAATGGAAATAGAGGTGGGGGTAGAAGTGATGACAATTTTTTGAAGTTAGTGTAACACTGAGGGAAGTGGCTGGTTGTTTAGTGAAGCTCTGAGGAGGCTGGGGCTGTGCCTGGGCAGACTCCATTTACAGATACAGAGGTCTGTTCAAAATAAGGAGAGAAAAGAAAACTCAAAATCAAGAGGACCAGCTGCTTAGAGGGAGGAAGGAATAGGAAAGGACCTTTCCTTTCTCTTCACTTTCCCAAAATCATGCATGCAGAAGCAAAACTAAAGTCACTAAACATACAAACTTAAACTATGTATCCAGAAGAGCCTGTGAAGTCAAAGGATTAGCTTTTAAAATTTCTAACAGTGGCATCCTGGAGCTGAGCAGAAAGCAGGGAAACCTGCTGATACAGAGGAAACACAAGGCTTGGAGCATATCAGATTTTGTGGGGCAACTGATTCTCTCCCAAACCCAGGATACAGCCCTAAGCTAAAGCCATAAAATAAGGGAGTCAGAGAAGAACAATGAACAGAAAACTCCAGACAGTGCTCCCAGTCCCTACAGTGACAGATGATGTCTTGAGCATATTAACAAAGCAATAAATCCCACAGAGTGATCTGCCACCCTTAAAACACAGTGTATGCTTAGTCTTGAGAATTTTTGCCCAAGGGAAGAAAATACTGGAGTTCCAGTGTCAGCTTACATCTCAGATTCTCTTCCAAAGGTAGCTGTAAGTGGGTCACTCAATTTAGTGGTAGACTGAAAGATATAATGCTGAAGTTGCAGAGTGCCTTCTCTGAAGAAGAATTAGATGGTGACAGTTTAGATACTGATGAAATGGGTTTCACTCACCACATCAATGTGGAGATGACCATGGGTAATGAGGAAAGCTTTCTTTTAAGTAATTTTACAGAAGTTTACAAGCTTCAGTGCTTTGAAAGTCAGCAGACTTACTCCAAGCTTTCACATTCTGTGCTGTGTGTGGGCTCACTCTTCCACAGATGACACGAAAAGTTTATGACAGTACATCAAAAGAAAAACACTAATTAAAAAGGCTTCTCCTTAAAGAAAATAGAAACAATGACAAAAACAAGATTTAGAGTCAATTTTTAGATTAGTGATAAGGAGAAGAAAAACCCCACAACTTTACAGGAACTGTCTACTTTCAGAAAAGAAATGCCCTAAGTTAAACTAATAGAAAACAATGATGAATGAGATTTAAGGTTGAAATAACCAGGAAACAGTTGCTGACCATCATTCAAATACTATGTTGCATCAGCCTGTGGGGTTCTTCCACAGAGACAAGTGAAGAATTCTTCTCACATGACTTTTCCAATCAATGCAATCACTATTCTTTAGTCACAGATCAGCCTGGGTGTTGCTCAAAATGACCTCCTACTGCTTTGCAGTTATGACTTAGGTCTGAAAATTGTTCTAATGGAATCAACAAACAGAAGGAGCTGAAATTTAGATAATAATGACGAATTTCTCACCACAGTAGAAATATGATTCACACTCCCCTGTAAATCTACAAGAGTTTTTCGCCCTTCACTCGTGAATTACAGCTGTTGCCTCATCTAAATCCATGTATTATTCATACTTTATCATTGCAGTGATCTGACAAAGCTGACTAAAAACCTAACAAACTTCTTATCAAACTATAGTTCCCCATCCGTGAGCAAATCTATGGCAAATACTCCTGGGACCACAGCATTACCTTCATAGTGGTGCACTGGACACCTTTGGAGTCTCAGTTTATGGCTCCAACCAATGGTCTTTGTGCCCCAGAAATCTTGACTGCCTTTCCTGCTAATTGCACAGAGCTAATTGAATAACTGCAAGAGAACTTCTCCTGTTACTACATTTTTTGATGCTGTGAGCTCTTAGCCAGTTGGAAGCTGTTTACTGCAGATTATATTCAGGTATTTCTTCTTAATCCTAACCTCTAGTTGCAGTCATCAATTTATATAGAATTCATTTTAACAATCTAATATTTATCTAATATTTCATTGTATTTGACAGCAAAAGCTAACTCTGTGTATGCCCACATGAGCTCACAACATTCTTGGTCCATAAATGCCCTCTGAATTAATCTTTACCTGCCTTATTTCCTATTTTCATTTCCCAAGGAACAGCTTCTTTTTATTTTTATAGACACTATATGGTCCAAAGAAACAGCTAAGCGAAAACATAACAGTTAACTGCCCTCAGCCTGCAGCCCGTATCTTTTGGCATCACCAGGAACACTTAGAGCTGCAAGACTGGATTCAGTAGCTCCTATACATAAAATTACTGCTGAAAAGTACACAAACATCTCTGAAGACTGAAGTGTCCCCACCTGACCCCTTTGTTAAGCACCAGCCTCTACACACAGCTTTGGCGAAAGCACTGATATCCCATCAAAACCAAACAAAACGTGCACATCAAAACCCAAGAAGGTTGATTGTGCTTTCCCTTGTGGATGGGTGCAGAGTCCCACTCCAGCTCTGATGCACAGATGAAGTGGGAATTCCAGGGTCTGGCAAGAATAACTGGTTAAAGGCTGTTGGATTAGTCACACTGACAACTTCCAGCAGGTGAAAACATTGCATGTGCTGTGCCTGAAGGTGGAAGGTGTCAGGGCTGACACACCCCTGGCCATCACGGTGGTGCCTCCTGCAGGCACCCAAGTCTTCACTCAGCTTCCTGTTTACCCCATAGTCATATCTGGCTGGTGAGATTCTTTGCCTCCCAGTGCCATCACCTGGGCGAGTTGCCTCATGGAAGGTAAAATGTGTTTCAAAATACAAGTCTGAGTGCCTGCAGGTGATGTCACTCAGTCTGGAAATATGGGCTCAGGCCTATCAGATAAGCATTCAAACTAAATACAACAGGATTTAGAACATGCTTTTAGATTTAAGGAAAAGTGCAGTCTTCAAATTACTGCTCTAGAATTTACTGGCTTAAAAAGAAAGACCTTAAGGCATCCCATCAAAGAGTTATATAACTCAAAAGGGTTTTCCTTGTTCAGTGTTGCTTGTGCAAGATATATTTAAGTAATAAAACATGCTTCTGGCACTAACCCTTCTATAGAGGCTTTACAATGACAGATTTCAGATTTGAAAATAGAGGTCTCCATCCAGGCTAGCATTCCTCTTGTATCCCCTTACAGAAGATTTGACCGGTTATTTTCTACTGTGTATTTATTTTTTTGAACTGAAAAACTTTTGATACCAACTTCAGCAGGAATTGGTCATGATGTGCACCAGATTGTCCCAGGTTTGGTGCCCAGCTCAAACCAGACCATGCCCCAGCCTAGTGCAGCACAGCAGCTGAAAGAACCTTTCATTTCAGTCTCCCTGAAATTTAAATTGGCTACATCTGATCTGTAAATGTCTTCAGTCTTCAAACTTCACACTGTTTGTTGCAGCAATCACCCCCTGGGTGGCAGATGCCTCTGACATCTCTCCCTTGAGAATGTTAAACACAGAGACTTTAGAACTGGAATTTCTAGCAAGCAGCTTTTCATTTGCGTGAAAGGCAAGCGAGTCCTGAAAATACTTGAAATTCTGAAGTGAAGAGGAAAAAAGTCTATTAATGAGTTGAAGACTTTATCTATAGGAGGCTTTTAAAATTTTATCTAATCTAATTGGTATTTAATAAGACAGGTTTTTTCAAAGAGTGCATCCACAGTCCTCTGTCAGAACCCCTGTGAATGAAATTAATTATTTTGTACTTTCTGCAGATTTCAGTTCTATATCTTTGGATATTCTGCTTGAAATGTGTAGATAGTCCTGGTGTTGCTTTTGCCTGGTAATGATGTCATTTCCACAGATAATTAATCCCCTTGATTAACTGCATTTGTTACTTTTAGAGAGGCAGCTAAAAGAAGTAATAATTCATGCCACTTTTATTTGCGATCTTCCATGCACAAGTCTGTTAGAGTTAGGTTAAAATCAAAAAGTGGCCCACAAAACCCAAGAACTAGCTGTTGATTATGACCTGGGTCGAGCAGTCTTGCAAGTTATTTATGCACTGAATCTTACCCAAAAGGTGGAAGTACAGTGTACCCTATATCAAAACATGACCACAGGTTTGAGGACACCATTGGTTTGAGAGGCTAAATAAGTGATTACACACTTATTTGATGTTTAAAATATTTGGGGACACTGACAGTTTTAACATTTTTCTTTTAATATTCTATTTATTTCACTGGAGGATCCTCTCACTCCTGTGTGCTACTGTTGGCTATAAATATGTAAAGTCTCCTCCACCCTTGGATATCCCCTCACAGCAAAGCACTTGGCACCTGCATGTGCCCAAATTCAAAGTGCTGAGCACTGCCCCAGCCTCCAACGGGAGATGCAATGTGAGGGGAGAGCATCCCACACTCCACAGGGGGCTGCTTCAAGGTCATTTGGTTCAGATCTGCTACTGGAAATCCAACTATGGGCTTCAAGTCCTCAAATTTGTACTTTGCCTTAAGCTTGATGGAGAGAGAGAGGAACTCCAGCACATCTACAGCCAAACCAGGTTTTTACAGACATCATGCTGTGTCATTCTAACCCAGGGAGGTGTGAGAAAGATGTGCATTACTACATGTGGGAGAAGGACAGCTACTGACTAACTAAAAATAGCCAGATTCCACCTCTCCAGTTAGCTGGGACTAGCCTAACACTTCAGTCAGCCTATGTATAATAGAGAAAAAATAAACCCCAAATATTCACCTAAAGCCAAATAGAACATGGTGGCAGACAAGATGCATTACATGATATGATTACATGTCTGCACGAAAAGGAATTCTGTGTCTCAATACAAAATATTAAGACTGCAGGCCAATTTTCAAGAATCATGTGGTGCACAGCTGCAGACAGACATGCAAGAATAGGACAAAAATATGCCCCTGCTGATTGAGCCCCATCAGCAGTTTCAGTTCACCCCCAAGAGCTCAGGCAGGGGTGGATATAATTTGCAGGAGAGGCAATCCAGCAGGGAGAATTTGTGTGCTGCTGTCACGTACTGCCCCAGGACATGAGAACTATTTGCAGAGGTCCTGCAGGGTTAACTCTGCCAGGCTGGGCAGAAACCCAGATTAGAGCTGCATCCTGTGAGGTCTTCCTGTCTTTTCTATCCTACACAGGAACTGGAAGAGGCAGCTTGAATAACATTGCCATCTCCCCTCTGAAAGCCTCTGCTATTCTATTACTAATGTCTTACATTTTAAAGCTCATTCTCGTCATGCGATGCAGATGAAAATTGAAGAAAGCCACCACCATCCCCATTCAACTGCTGAACTTTCTAAGGGCTCTCTACCCTGCTTGTGCTACCTAAAGAAACTTTTCTTTGAAAGACATTTTGGTCCTCTCTTTCTTACATCTCACTCATTTTTAAAAAGTTGGCGTTTTTTACCTGACAATGCAGGTTACCATAACTCTTTTGATATATCTGCTCTATCCAGCTGCAGAAAATCATACTGAGATCTCACAACCAGAACTGCTGAGACCTAAACTAGGAAACTCCCATCTCTCCTTCCCTACCTTTTCATCAAGATCTCCTGCAAGAAAAAGTGAGTATAGGCAGCTAGACCCAAAATGACCCCCTTCAGATTCTCTTCTCAGTTTGAACAGGTAACAACAATGAAGGCATGACCTGCATGAATATGAAAATATCTGCCACTCTCAAGTACATGTAACAAAACATAGACCTTTTTTTCCCAGGAAAAAAAGTATATTTGCAGCAGAAACTGCTTTTACTATGATTACATTACAGCAAACTGGAAGGATCACACTAAAAAAATGCAACATTCTTTTTCTTTAAATACTTATTTCTATCTCTAACACATTAAAATGGGTAAAATAAGAGTATAGATCATTGGAGAACAGTCCAAAGCATGCTAAAACAAAAATGAAAAAGTATGACTACATGTATTTTAAATTCTCTTCTTGCTCTCCCCTATTTATGATGAAAATATCCCAGATGAAGGGAATGCAACTGGTTGAGCTCTCTATTTCTGTTTTGTGTAGTATTACCTCTGGGAAGAAAACCCTCAGTGAGTCAAAAAATTCCATTTGTATCATCTAATTGCCAGTGACTGGGCACAGGCCCAGTTTGTTTAAGTTTTTGTGCAAACAGTGAAACGCAGTCCAATTTTTCTATGAATTCATATTCCCTATGTCTGTCCCTTCTGCTCTAATATTCTCAGCATTGTTTTTTCTCCTTCCCACAGATCCTCTCCGAAAAGCATCAGTCCAACACCGCCTTCTACATCCTCTGCAATGCTCCCAGGTCCTCTCCACAACTGAAACTCTCTCCTGCCATTTCCTTTCCTTGGAAGGAGTAAACACCTTAAAGCAGAATACATGGAGGTATAAGGAGAGGAAAATGGAGAAGAGGATTTGAATAGCCCTTGAAGGGAAAAGACAAAGCCTTCTAGAAATGGCCCAATCCTTATAGTACTACCAAAAGGTAATCTGGATGACTCCACATTTTGCTGATTTGGAGCACTCTGTCCCACCTCCACCACTTCACTTTAACAAAACCCCAACAAACAAACAAAAAACCCACAACAAAAACCGTATACCACCCCCTCCCTCACTCCCCCAAACCCACTCCCTATCTCCTCAGGAAGAACTGTCATTATGCAAGTTATCACTGGGCAGCTTCTGAGCTCATTTCCAGCCCAGGGTACAAATATCTTGAGGGTGAAGAGACATTTCTCTCCAAATTTTGCCTTAGATTCAGTGGAAGTTCAGAACACTGATTTTGATGAAAACTCAGGGAGCTCAGACTGACATTACGCTATAAAATGCTTTCACTGGAAAATACGCACATCATTCTACTTGGAACAACTATCACAATATCTCCTCAATATTACTGTGTGTAATATCAATGTGATCTCTTTCTAACACCAACTGAACATATTAAATATGATAGAATTTGTGCACAGCTATTTAAAACTCACTTCAGTTGTGCATTTACACTGCACAGATTTTTTCAGATATGGGAAATGTGTTCACTTAAGCACTTCATGCCAAACTGACAAATCAGAGTAATGTCAACCCCAAGAAGTGTCTTCTAGTCCTGTTATACTACAGGGGCACATTTGAGCAGGATGTAGAATATAAAGAAGATAATAATGAGATTTATGTGTGTAATGGAAACTATGTGCATTGCACCTCCCACACAGTGTTTAAGAATTATGCCCCACAAAATCATTTAAAATAACTCATATTCTACACACTGTGAACATCTTATCTGAAAACTACTCCTCTGCCTGCTCTATCATACAGGGACAGCATGTAGCTTACAAAGAACAAGCCTTATGACTTCAGTCCTTTGAGTTTCTAGTCTTTTCTTTTGAATACTAAAAATGCAAACCAGTCTGTATCATTCAAATTATCTAATTTTCCAAACCACCTACATTAACATACTGGCTGAAGCCAATTACAAATGCCTTAAGGCTTATAGCCTCAGAAGCATAACCTGACAGGTCAAATTTTATTGTTTGCTCCATCCATCATTACTGACACAGTAACTCAAAGCACACAAGTCACAGTCGACTCACTGCTGCTTCTTTCTCCCTCTGCTCCTGCTATAATTTTAATGTAGAAGCTTATTAATAAGGACGTTGTCTTCTGTCACTCAGTGCTGGCTCCTTCCGCACATGTGAAAAGAAAAGCCCCAAGTTAAGCTTTTATTTTAGCAGCATCTAGTGCTCCCTCCTTTGGGCTAATGTGCCCAAGCAAGTCATTGCTGGTGACACATTTCACCAACAAATACTTTTTATAAATCTAATACAATATTGTAATGAGAATTAAAAATACCCAACCAAACAAAACACCCCAAACAAACAAACAACAAAACAACAACAATAACAACAACAAACACCCCAAAAAATCTCAGCCACAAAATAACCAACACCAGGAAAAACCATAAACTTTTGGACAATGTAGAGAATTGATGCTCTAAACAAGGATCATTTAAAATGATAAATGTAAAATACAGCTGACAGGCCTACATCTTCCAGCCTAAAGCAGGTACAGAACTGCATTTTTCAAGACTCTGGTAAGATTCAGTCTTATTTAATTCAGTGAGACTTCAGCACATATATTTAAACACATTCCCTAGAAAAACACTGTTTTTCTGAGTTTTTGGAATAATGAGCAGCCAGCAGCAGGAGTGTTACATATTCAGACTCCTAATTATTGGCAGCACTTACCTGGGTGCCTAAATAAAAACACTGCCTTCAACACTGTAGAAGTTCGTAAACAGGAAGGGGAAAAATCAGTGACGCTCTAAACATTATTTCATCCCTCTGAATAAAGCATATGCAGGCAAATCAGAAAAGCATAGGGACCCAACTCCCTGCAAGAAGCTGCCCTTCTTCAGCATTAACCCTTATTATGTAAAGAAAGCCAATATGTCATTTCCCTCCCTTTCCAATACCCCACAAAACACCAAAACCAGAATGAAACATAAATCTATATTAAAATTATTTTAATATGCTAGAAAATGCCATAAAAAAATCCCCAAATATTGTTGTTTGTTTACCTTGACCAAGATATTTCAGACATGTATGACTCACCCCCATACACCATCCTCCCAGTCCCTTCCTAGGTTTTTTTTTTCTGGTGTTCTTGTAACAGCTGACATGAAAATATGAGGAACTGCATTATCATGCAGCAGGTCTAATTAGGTTTTAGAGACACTTAGAGGGTAGACATGAATCTAATCTTTTTAATGAAGATACATTTAAATGAATCCTATCAATGAAGTCTGGTCAATTTAAATGACCACAACAGAAAAAAAGCATAAAACTGCCAAAAGAGTAGACTTCTTTTTCAAAAATTTATTTAGGGTTTATTGTGCTGTGTGAGCACTGGTGAAACTCAAGACAACCAGCCCAAAATCCTGCACTTCTGCAGCACTAAAAGATGAACATGTTCAGTTACTTTAGAGAGCTCTGAGTATTATCAGAGCCATTTGGGAAAATGGGCTTGTACAGAATTTGAGGGCGTTGGATGTGAGAGAAGCAGCCTTATGCTCCCTGAAGCTTCACCTCTCCCTGTCACTCAGCGATGGGGGGGTGTGGGATGGAAACCTGAGGCTGTTTTATTCTGCCCTGGTTCTTATACTGCCTTTCCCAGCATGGTATTTAGACATCACTACTGCAGCTATACAGTGAGAGGGAGTTTTTAGGGAGTTTAGAGCAGTTTTTTCTCTATAGTCAAGTTATCAAAATAATATGAAGAAAGAATTACCACTTGCAGCAACGCACCTAATAGAGATATTTAATTGTAATCTCCCCCAGTCTTTATGCTTGACTTAATAATTAAAACAT
>WEIT01037464.1:87963-102260 GCA_013389985.1 Dryoscopus gambensis | reverse complement strand
TTCATGCTCCCCTCTCCCCCCCCCCCCCCCCCCCCCCCTTTCCTAATTTTCCTTAACAAAACCAGACCAAAGCTAAAAGTTAACAGAGAATTTAATCCAACTCTTCAACTAACTGGGGACACAAGAAATCTTATCGCTTGCTGAGTATCTTGTTTTCCATCAGAAAAGGCCAAGTCATCCCTCAGACAGACCAGAGAGAGGAAAAGCTGTGCAAAACCAAAGCTGAAGAGCAGCACCCCAGAGCTCAAGGACAGGTGATGCAGCCAATAGTTGAACTATGAAAAACCAAACCATGTTGCACTAAATAATCAACAGTTAGACACTTTAACAAGTATTTGCTAATTGTGCTTCTGCATACAGACCCCTCCTAATTAAATGTAGCAGCCCTCACACTGCACACATTTAACTAACAATGCCTCATTATTTTGGTCGTTATTTTTTTCTTCTGTTTCAAGACTGTTGGAATTGTTTTTTTCTTGTACATCCCTTAATATCAAATTTATTACCTAATGTTATGACAACAGGAGGTGATTTTTACATTTTCAAACAGAAAGAGACATGATCATGGACTTAATTAGTTCACAATGATTTAATTAAAATTTGTAGAACAACAATGTACCTAATTAGAAACATAATAATTATGCCAATGTACCTTTCCATCTTTGAAGGGACCATTAGTTATTGAGGTGGTATGTTTTGTAATTTAAGATCATCCTAATTTTCATTTTCTGACTAGCTAAGTACAGTCATCGTCATGTTCAGGTAATTGCTTTATTAACAAACTTAATTAAAGTTCCTGTAAAACTGACAGCTACAAAGTTATTCTTCTTAATGTGTTGCTCACAAAAACATTAACTAATTACATCGAGCTCTTTACAGGGCTTACGTACCTCATAAGCTTAATTCGTTAGTGCTTTAAAGAGCTTTGAAAACTCTGACTGTAATAACCTATGGAAGCGCTTTGTATTGTCACAATATTAAATAGAGATGTTATACCCAGGAAACTTCTTTGTACAAAGTTATGTGAGAGATGGTGTGCATTTTAAAGCACCTGCATTTCAAGCAGTAACTAGAAAAAAAAAATAAATCAGTGATATCGGTAAACCTAAACACCTGAGAGACCAAAGCTCACGGGAAAGAGTGATAGGGAGGTTTTAAAGTTTCCAGAAATATAAGCAAACTTTACAAGTTCAAAAACCACTTATTTTTCAGTTGCTGAAAACAGGGTGCAGGGACTGAGTACATACAGGCCACATCTGTGTTCAAATTTTGTCAGGCAGAAGTGCTGAATTATTGGTGTAACTCAAGAATCCCATTGCTTAGAAGAATTAGTTTGATATCTGGAAAACAAAACTAAAACAGTAAAAACCCCGCCACACACTACAGCCCAACAGGCTTGCCAATTTCCACTTTAGCACTTGTGTGTAGCAGATGAAATAATCCAGGTCAAGTCTGGAAGATTTCAGAAAAAGAACCAGAAAGGTTTAATGCCTAAAGGGTGGTGAGATTTTTTAAGCAGTACAACTCCCACATATGAAGCTAAATCAATTTTACAGAGATCAAAGTTCTCATTACCTTGTGTAGTTTGGGTGACACTTAAATCATTGTAGCACAAGATATGGGCATGGCATTTTCATAATTTTTAACATTTTACCATTTTTCTTTGTGTTGGAAATCAACATCACTGAATATTTTCCAATGGAAGATTAAAGAGAAGGAAGATTCCTTTAACTAGCCCTCAATAAATTAGTTGTGGAGCTGAAGGCTTCCATGTCTTTGGTGGAACTGCAAGGCTGAGTTTAACATCCTGAACCTCTGTCTACATCAACCACTAAGCTCAAACATGGAGCTTTAGTTAATCTTTTTTTATTTCCCCTATGACCCTTGCATTATTGATTTAGTTTACTTTCCTCAACTTTGTCAAGAAATTCTTGCCTCAAGGTCTACAATGTCTTCTGAGAAACAGCTGGAATTATTCCAGGATCAAATAGCTGAGTGAGAGCCTGTGAGATGAATATTTGGGATGTATGTGTTTTCCTAATGTGAATTACTGTGCACTGAATTGACACCCAAGTTTCATCTGCATTTCATCAGTCAGTCACACTTCTGCTGTGGCTTTTCCTTTTCATTCATTTTTCTTCAGCTAACAGTTCAAAGTACGGAAAGGGCCAGCCCTGGTACAGACATGACTGCTGCTGCAGGATGGCAGCCGCAGGTCATTGCTGAAACACTTTGATGCTGCTCTGGCAGGCAGGAACCGGGAGCCCAAAGCCCATCTCCCACCTGAGCCCCTGCTGTGCCTGCAGGAGAGGCCAAACCGCCCCGCAGGCAGGAAGGATGAACTGCTGCTGTGTCTGCGTGTCCCACCTGGCTGCCAGCACCCGTGGAAGCCCAATATACACTCTCAGAAGATTTTTTTTCCCCCTGAAACTTGGCCACTCTCCATGTTTTGTTTACAAGCTTAGTAAGAACCTGCTCATGAGGCCAGCTCGTCATTGCACGTGCACAAGGCAGGAGCTGCAGGGCCGGGACAGCGCAGCCCTGCTCAGAGCAGCGCCCGCGCTCGAGCCCACCCTGTCGTGTTTGCAGTCGGTACTAGAACGTGACAGCACTGCAGGGCCAGAAATAATACTTGCCAACAGCTCTGGCACGTGAAAGAAAATTACTGAGAAGGCTTTGATTTTAGCGACCCAAAGGCAAGAAAAAAGGATTGCATTGTCTGGTGAAATCTAACAGTGAATTTGAAGGAAGCTGTATGTTCTGTTTGTCAAAGATATCAGGTACCCATGATCATTCCTGACCATAAAAACGTTCTTCGTTAGTACACTAACATATACTATTTTATTTTGATGCTTGATGCTCTCCCTAAAGTATTGTCAGCTCATTTACCAAAATTAGTCTTCTTAAAAAAAAAAAAAATTGAATTTTGCAAGGACAGGAACAGTTGATAGTAAAACATACAATAAAAAAAGACAAGACAAAGTTGTTTCAGAATAAATCTTTAAAAAAATCTTCTTTGAAAAAAACCCCAAAACCCAAACAGGAAACTTCTGGGAGGTGTCTCTTTGACGGCCAAACATGTCAGCACCAGGAAATGTTTCATGTCTTCATTATAGCTGTCAGGCTTATATCATAACCACAATAGCTTGATGAGTTTATAACATTGGCAGAATGTCTGATGAAAATTAGATCTTATGGCGAGAAACAGAGAAGGCCAAAAACCCTTTTGGAACTAACGGAGACGCAGGTAAGATGCACAGAAATAAGTTAATAGCATGACAGAATATGAAATGAAATCTATTTACTACAGAATGCCTTACGAACTCAAGAGTTTAGACAGAAAAAGTTGTTTTTATAATGAGCACATTTTAACCATAAATACCAAAGTAAACTACTGCAATACACACTCCTACAGAGTATTAAAGAGTAACTTGCTTAACAGGCAACATGTGGCTATTTCTCCTGCAGTTTTAGTGGGCACAGATGACAGTTTCTGCTCTGATTTTCTCCTTTTTGGCCATGCAAATCCTTCAGCCAGAACAGGAGAGAAGCTGAAATGACCAAGGCATGGCAGCATTTTAATATTTGTGTCCATTAATAAGTGGAGAATTCAAGGTGCCCAGATAATAAGATAATGTAGCTGCATCCTCACCGTTACATCACAGCAGTGAATGTTTTGCCCGATACCTTCATTTTCCTGTTTGTTTCTTGGGGAGGTTTTTTTGTGAACGTTATTTTTGGATTTTAAAAGGTAGCTTTACTGGCTGTCAGACATTACTTTGCATGCATGAAGATAAGAGAACCTTAAGGGTGTTCCCCAAAACATGCTTTCCAGTGCCTAAAGTGCTGTTTTTAGGACATGTATCCAAGACATGGAAGGCTTTATTTGCTAGTGGGAGATCTGGAATGCTGAATGGCTGTGAAGACATTTTCTTTTATTGAGTCAAGCCCTAAGGTGATCGTATTTTCAGTATAACAATGAGTCAATTTATCCCCACTGGGTTATGGGAATTTTTTTATGGTACCATATATGCTGCATCTGGCACACAAGCCTATTAAAACCACAGGCTACATGAATTGTAATATGTTACCCAAGCAGTCTGGAAAAAAAGGAAACAATTAACAATAAATCTATCACTGAAAAATGATTCTGCTAAGTTATTTTATGATTTGGAGACCAAATCTTTAAAAAAAAAAGAACTATCCCCAAATCCTTCTGTCTAAAGAAGCCAATCTCATCAAATGGTATTTTTTTTTTAATCATCAATATTAAAAGCGTTCGACTTCATTAAGAGAACAAGATACTTAGAGAAAGATGAATCAGGAAAGTCACAAGGTTGTGATTTGACATTCTGATTTGCTGTTTGTCCAATATGGAAAAACCTGCACTTATCAGCACTTTTTACACAAAAAAATATTCCCAGATTAACGAAGAGTGCAATTTAATACTACCTAATAACGAAAGGTATTCCTTGTTCACCCCGGATCCCGGCCGAGCACGGCTGATGGGAGCTCAGGGCCCAGGCAGAGCTTACCTTGGTGCTGTAGGTGTGTCCGTCGGAGCCGCAGACGGCGCTGGGATGAGCCGTGGTGCAGGGCTTGCACTTTGCTATGTTGGCTGCTCCAGCCCAGTGCTTCTGGGCCAAGTTGCCTTTCTTTTGTCGAAGGCTGTAAAAAAAAGACACACCACGGTTTTTGAAAAGTTTGTATAAAAGAGAAGAATTAGAGCGTCTCTGAATAAAGCTGGATTTTCAGTACAGCATTAATTTAGAATGATTTCAGTTGGAAAAGACCTTTAAGATCATCAAGTCCAACCATTAACTCAGCACTGCCAAGTCTACTAAACCATAATTTGAAGCAAATAAATTAAATACAGCTCCTAACAATGCTTTTATAATATGGCACAATATAGTAGGCAATATAAAAAGTCATAAATTGGTAGGCAGGTCTAGATTTACAACACTTGGTGGTTTCATTTAGATTTATAACTACAAATTATTTCACTTCAGAATACAGCATTTCTTGAGCTACACAGCATTTCTGGTGATGCAGGCAACATCACACCAGGTTGTATTTAGAGACATTTTCACCAAGCCTTCTCAGAGCTGCCAAACTACTGCAAAGTAGCAATGATTTTAAAACTAAATGCTTCAAAAAACATTGCAATTTATGCTGTGCTTATAAAAATGTATAGACTCATGAAACATTTTTGTCATTGTAGGGGCAGGTGCCCTTTTGACATACCAGCTACTGACCGATCAGCTGAGGTTCTCAGATCAATGAGAGTCCCCCCAGGAATGGCATAAAGTCATAGACAACATCTCCAAATCCACCAATGTGCGCCCACGGGGAGTGACTGCAGTTGTCTTCAAGTCACAGAATACTCAATTATTGCATTAAAAATGTCTATGAAAAAAGACATCTGCTCCAAAAACTTATTGCAAAACATGTGCCATTGATTCTGACGAGCGGCTCATTTTCCTGTCATAATGAACTACTTGACTGATAGGACATTAAGTAATTATCACCAGCCTAATGTTGTAAGCTGATTAGAAGTTTGCTTTAGAAACCCCAATCCAGTGTTACAGTGCAGATTCATTTTGGTCATGTGTACTTGTCTTTCACTTGAAAGCATCTACAAGGGAAGGCAAAGCATCGCAGCAGCTTTGCTGGAGACTGGTAAGAAAACTAACGGCCATCTGTTCTTGTACCATAGGAAAAAAAGATATGATATAACAGTTCAGCTCAAAATGCATTTCAATGTGCTGCTGAATGACTTTATCACAGTTTTAGAAAAATACATACAGATATTTTTTAAAGCAATTTCACTACAGCTTGCAATTTGCTACACAATACCAACTCTGATGTAATGACACATTCAGCTGCTAAATAATATAAATTCTATACTTTCATCTCCGTCCTAGTTTTCCTCAAGTCTAACCTTTGCCAGAAATGATACTATTACTAAGAAGATTGTGTCCACAGAAAGAATCCAATCATGATATAACAAACTATGAAAATAGAAGCTAAGTATTTAAGACTAAATTCCCTTGTTATTTTTAAGAAGTCTCCCTAATGCAGAGAGCAGCACTCCCTGTTTCAGATGCATTCTGCCTCACAAAGGTACCATTATACCAGAGATAAATGCTGTGGATAGGTGTTTACTTGGCTCTGAACCCCCTAAAGCAGCTCTGTGGATCTGATCTCTCCTGCTGAGGCTGTATAAACTGTTTATTTAAGTTTTCCAGAGCAACTGGTTTCTCTGCAGCCCCCAACCATGCTTTATTATCAAAATTTAATGATTATCTTATTTTCTTGAGCTCTTGGAATTACAGGCATGACTTTTGTTTTTTTCAGCTTGACAGGAAAATTTCCTCATTTACTTTACTTACATCCCTGCACTTCTGGAAGTGCACAAACTCAAAGTCAAAAATATGTTTGAATGTCGTACTGTAGATACTGATGAGCAGAGTCTGGAGGCAAATGTGAAAGCAGCTGTGCTTCTCCTCTGGAGACTGCAGAAGGTCATAGCACGAAGCAGACTTTTTACCTTTTGCTGACTTTAATTCCCTCAATCTCAAACGATAAGTCCTTAGCTATACATAAAATTGTTATGAAGAACATTTAGGAGTAATTATAGAAAAACAGCCAAGAAAGGCTAAACTTGAAGGGTGTGATTTAGTGCCATCATCATCAAAGCCATCAGCCACGAAGTGTGGAGGATGGAGAGGAGTGAGTGAACTAACAAGCACCTCATCAAAATTAAATATATTGCAGTTCTTAGCCAGACTGATGCCTAGGAAATCACAGGATCTGAGTGGCAAGCATAAAACACACTGTACAGCATTTGTGGACCACACTCCATCAGGTATTCTACACTATAATCTTAAAAGAAAACTCCACTCAGGACAGGGCTGCTTGTCCATCTCTGCACAGCCTTACACACCCCTGCTCTTAATTTATTTAATCCTTCTTCGATCCCTTCAAGATTCATATTGCAAAGCCAGTTCCTATTGGAAAATTCTTCTGGAGCTGATGATGTTTTTTCACTCTCCTGCCATCACTTAAAAAAAAAAGAACAGAAGTAACTAAATTTGACTGTTTCAAGCCATTCCAGCAGCTCATCGAGCCTGGTGGCCCTTTCCATCACTTTACTGAGAGTATAAAGAACATGCACAGCCTTAGGCCTGAGCTCTGTTCTCACAGCAGCTGCCTGGAAGACAACACCGAGCCTGGTGTGTCCCCTCAGCTGGGGACCAGAATGGTTTCACCTGAGCCCCATTTGCTGTGTTTTGCCCGCAGACAATGAAGGAAACATTTACTCTTCCTAACCCCCACATTCATCTTCAGGATCTTCTTTTGATAATAAAAGGAAGTTTATTCTCTGAAAGAGTGATATTTAATAACAAGAATTCACTGTGGAGTAGATCTCAAAGCATTTCATTAATTTGAAACAAAAACAAAGCAATTTTACTAGCACTTCATATAACATGTGCAATGAGGCAGGGAATGCTGTAAGAAAGCTGCAGCTCCCTCGCTCCTGCAGGTGCATGGAACTGGTAGCACAGCAGCCATTTTTGTAGCAAGAAACAGTCTGGCTTTCAAAAATTAGTGTATTTTTTTCAAGCTGCATTTTTTTCAAGCTGCATGTTTTTCCAAAATGATAGTGCAAAGTGCCACTGTATTTGAAGCAAGTCAAAAGTAATTTTTGTCAGCTTGGCCAAGTAAGCAACAGCTGAAAGTTTTAGTTGGATACCCAGATTCCACACTCCCACCAAAACTACAGCTGAGCACCTATCTTGTAAAAGGAACATCTCTTTTCCAAAAACAAACGTGTATGTTTCTGCAGTCATATTTTGAGAGGCTAGATAGGACTTTTGGAAGCTTTTCAATCCTAATAACTCCTAACAACACATCAAACATCCAAACAAACGAATTAAACCTAGACAAGAACATTGGCTGCCATAAGCAGCCAGCCAGCAAATCCCCTCTCAATGGAAGTGCACATTCACATACTCTGGGAATGCTCTGCTATGCTAATCATCTTGGTTTAGAATAAATATGTCAGGAGCAAGCTAGGCCAAAGCAAATTAGGCCTTTGTCTTTTTTTTTTTTTTTGTTTCTGACAACCAACTTTAATCCTGCTTTAGGACTCGAGGTTGAAAGGATCTCCTACTATTTTCACTATTCCAGAAGCTGGAACACATGAAGATTTTGGTCAAGTATTAAGACTTATAGGCAAACGCTGCCTGCTTTTGCTTTGCAGACTGGTGAACCAATGCACCAAAAGGCAGAAGAATGATGGAGTTAGTCAGTTTTACACAATTCAGCCTCTTGGTGTTTTAATACATAAAGAAATTTCAGCGGCTTAGAGCACTCACACTTCACACAGGGACAATGCACAGTGACTCAAGTTCATTACTCTTTACACAGACATACTGCTCAGCCCACTGTGACCATACAGGGAGCTGACATCTGCTTGGCTTGCACAGGAGCAGGGAGAGGGCCTCAGGCTCTGCAGATGCCACCAGCCAGATGCCAGGACGGTTCATGGCAGCTCGGGGCAGCCAGAGCCCCGAAGCCACACACACCTGCATGTCAGCACGTGGCTTCCAAGCACAAAGCCTTGGCCATGCAAAAAAGAGCTCAGAAGTTCGAGGAGAAGTGGCTCCACTCAAGATTTTATGGCTTCCAGGCATGCCCTGGAGAACCAGAAGCTCAGCCCCAGCTGGCAGCCCCAGGGATGGGAATCACCCAGCCCTGTCCAGCCTGGCTGGGAGCATCAGTTCCGGGCACTGAGAGCCTGCTGGGGACTTTGAACTGTGCCTTTGATTCAGCAAAAGTTTGTCACACAAAACTTCTTAAATTGACTCAGATTAAAAAAAAAAAAAACAAAACAACAACCAAACCCAAACCCGCAAAGCCTTAATTCCTGATCAACACTTGACTGGATGACATAGGCTGAGCTACTTAGGGGATCTCTGTATCTTATAACAATTTTCTCAGGGACAGTACAGAAGAGCACATGTGGAAATAACCCCAGGCAAAGCCAGAGGTCAAAAGAAAGGTACGTGCAAAAATAAATGATGTTTTGTTTCTCTGCATTTACAGTTTGATTTATTTACATTTAATTTTAAATTTGACACCTGTTCAGACTTTTCATTACTAAGAAAATGTACAACATCACGAGCATGTTACTCTGCTTCAAGACCAGTTATTCCCAAATGCACATACAGTAAATTAGCAGATTAAGCATTGATGGGTTTACTGCAATCAAAAATCAGGTTCCTTTGGAAGGCTGCTGTTTTGAAAGTCCTGACAAACTTTTAGGATGAAGCAGACAGTAAATAGAAGTTTCTCCTTAGGACTTTAGAACTTACTCAGTAATTTTATTGGACAAGAAAAAGACACTTTACATAAAGGAGTTTTTGTTAGGTGAGTTTTCAAAGGTCTGCTGCAAATAACAGCACAAAGTTTCTCAAAATCTCCAATAAATAAGTTACACAATTTCTTGTGACAGAAAGTATCAGGTAAACAAATAGTGAGCTTTTGTACTGTCTCTTCTTGTTCTTTAACTTGCTGTTTCAGTGATGTTACACAAATGTAGAATTTGGTTCAATTCATGTTGTAAATTACTTACACCTATTCTGTTTGAACAGTATTGAGCTGGTCAGGATTTTTTTTTTTTGATAGAACAGGCCTTATATACAAAATACTGACTTGAGAAAACCACATTATTTCATGGAGATAAACTGGTGTTACTGAACTTTTACTGACATTGCCACTCCAAGCTGGGCTGATTGCAGCAAAGGCCATCTCTTCCCTACAGTCTCTTCCAGAGACTTCTTCCATGAAGCAACAGCCATGCCACCATCCTCAGGGTTTGCCGATTCCCTGGAAGGCAGGTTTGAGTCAGGCACCCATGGGAGCCACCCACTGCGCGGATTCTTCAGGTAAACCTGTCTTTGGGGGTCTCTGAGTTGTGCACTGGAGTTTTCAATTACAGCTCTCACAGAGACATTCCTCAAGATTAGGATTAACTTCATCCATCCTTCTTTCTTTCCAGACCTTAAATCAAACCAAAATTCCCAAGTCATATAAGACTATTTTAAGCTCTATTAAAACAAACTGAAAAGTTCAGTGCACCAGAGCTGGTACCAGGAGCTGGAAGGAGCTCTGACAAGCAAACTTGAATGGCTTCCTGAAGCTGGAACAATTCACAGTGGGAACAGTTTAAAATGTACTGTCTGTACCTTCTCCATGCCTTATGCATCGTTTGTTCATGTCCGCTTGAAGGAAGCTTATCACACTGAAGATAAGGCCAGCACTGCCTGCCTGTTTTTATCTTTCCTTTGCAAAAGTTGTTTCTCTTGTTCTCGAGGAAAAGATGACAAATCTGAAATTTGCCAGTAAAAATGGCAACGTTCTCTCTTTGTAACATTTTTGTATTCTGTTAGAGTTAAGGGCACGGCCTCATTTCTAGAACCTTTCATATTTTTCACAAAAGCTGTGTATACCTTGAGCCACCACCCGTCAAGATCTGTGAAGAAAATAGTCTACACATATTATGTTGAAAAAAAAAGTTACTATGCTATTGAATCTGATACAGACTATTTAATACAAACACTGCAACTGAGAAAAGATATATGACTACAGCCATTTCCCTACACTCTCAGATACAAAGAAAAATAACATGCAGCCTTGCATTTCAGCATCATCCCACTGTACTTACATAGCACCACTTTCCCTGATTTCAATATTCAAAGAAATAATTTCAACTATCTGATTTTACTTCCTCTTGCTGCCTTCATATCTTCTCCCCAGTAGATCTGGCTAAAAAGAGCCATGAGAAATAAAAAGGCCACTACTCACTGGTAGATGTGCAAAGGTTCTTAATGGGGCTTGGTGATGGCTGGGGACCCTTCAGGCAGAATGAAACTCATTCAAGACCGGCCCCCATAGTAAATGGATGCTCTACTTGCTATTCTTTCAAACAATGACATTGATGTTGGGATTTAAGTCTGTCCAGAGAAGAGCCAGTAGCCACAGCAGTATTCCCAGAAAGCAGGTGGTACTCAGAAGATAGAGTTGGAGATGACAAATTTAGGGAAGAGTTAAAGCAAAAATCTCAGCTGTTGAGGTGAAAGTGTACCAGGTGTCATTCCAATGAAATGAAAACCATGCATTT
The DNA here is from genome assembly GCA_013389985.1 of Dryoscopus gambensis. Taxonomy (NCBI): domain Eukaryota; kingdom Metazoa; phylum Chordata; class Aves; order Passeriformes; family Malaconotidae; genus Dryoscopus; species Dryoscopus gambensis. Next base: position 91,072 of record WEIT01037464.1, on the reverse strand, counting down.
CCAAGGGAAGAGGAAGAGTCAAGCCTCTATTTCTTACCAACAGTAAGAAGACATTATAAAATAAGCATGGGGGAAACAAAATACCAGAAGGAACTCATCATCTGGATGTAGGGAAGGTTGAAGGGTGTAGTATAATGTATGTTTTTCAAGAACACCCCCTGACACATCTTGCAGGGAAAACGCCCTGAAGATTCTTGCATGGCTCCCACTAGGTCCAGCTGGCAACCAGCTCTGGAAAGAGAACAAAGGGTCTGGGGGCCCAGGGTGCTCAGGTTCATTGGTTCTGCAAGATGAAGGAACCTTTTTATTTTTTAGCTTTCTGTGTGTTTTAAAGGAAGAAATGACTTGGAAAAGCTGACACAGATTCTGAGGCCTAGAAGGCCAGGAAAACTGTAGTGAGACTGACTGAGGTGATGCAACTGCTGCAGGCGACTTCTGAGATCCAGCAACAGCAGTCAGAGAACCTCGAATGCAACTACTTGGAAAAGTTACTCAGAAAGCAGCAAGGTCTGTGTCTAAACAGATAATATGTCATTTAAATATGGATACTTTGAAACTGCCAGGACAATTAATTTTGCACAGTATCAGGGTCTCAGTACAAGTATCTTTCTCAGATGTTAGTTCCTGGCTTTACTTATTCCTAGACTAAAAACGATAAGGTTGTTTATTAAGGCCATTAGAGAAGCACCGAGATTTCTGCCTTTGAGCACTTCAATACATAAAAATGGTGTTTGAAAGTTCCACTTACAGTCTTAGCTAACAGATTATTGTGCTTATAGGCAATTTATTTTTTAATCTAAATTCTAAAAGATTTTCAACTTTTAGACCTAATACATATGCTCAACAGCTGCACAGGTATGAAAACAGGCAAAGCACACAAAGGAAAAGAACCAAACCAAAAAATCCACACAAACATAAAACCCCAGTGTTCTTAAAAGTCATTGTGCTCTCCTGAATAAATAACACAGCTTCTAAACTCTGCCTGTTCTCATGAATTTTCATAAGAGAATTATTTTCCTTTTCATCATTATTTTCCCACTAACATAAAAAGGAATCTCAGCCTCCAAACTATGTAAAAATAAAATGAAGTGCCTTGAATTTCAAAGGAGGAGGGGAGATAGCAGAAGTTCATAATTAAAGCTGAAATCTTATTCACCACTCCCCAGTTTGCACGAATCTCCAGCAGCCACTTCTGAGTCCTGGATTTCACGTGCTGGGCGAGATGCAGGAACTTGGTACCAAGCTCTTAAAGGTAAAGTATGCAGCAAATGTAACACTTCTTTTTGGCACCGGCCCTCTTTCTTTCCTTCTAGGACAGCTTATTGGTTTTTTCCCCATTACCAAAGAAGAATACATTTTAAAAGGATAAAGGAAGCTTTTCTCTGCCCAGGATCTGATTACCTTGATATTAAAATAATGCATTGATCAAGTCTGCCTCCTCCTGCTGGTAGAGCTTGTCAAGATCTCCAAGGAAGCTGAATTGCTGATGGTGTGTGAGATTAATCCAAGCTGTCAGGTTTGTTTGGGGAAGAAAGCTGATCCTCCCTCACTATGCCCTGTTTCATGCAATTAGACAGGTTCAAAATTGTTGTCACCAAATCTGGCAGAGCAGCCATTTCCCACCATTTTCCTGCTACAGCTCATATTTCTAGTTCCAGTGTTGAATCCTGCATAACTATGCAAACACAGGTGCAGATAACTTAGTAAGGCTAAAATTCAAGGCAGATTTCTTGGCAGCATTTAACACCACTTTAAAGCCCCAACATGGCTGATGAATCTCCCAGAAGCGGAGGACAGAAAAGCTTTCAAACCATCCTCACTCCTGGCCAAATGCAGAGGTCTGTGAAGTTGAGCACCATCAAAGCTCCAATGCCTCATGTCTCCGCAGCCATTCAGCAGTTGGGCAGAATGGAACTGATGGAACAAACGAATGGGCTGGAATAGGTGACAGAGCCACACTGGGGTCTTGCTCAGCTCCATGTCCCACAGCTCAGTTTATAACCCAGCCTTATTTATTCTGTCACGTGCAACACAACCCTTAATTTTTCATTCCAAGAGGCCCTACTGCCCAAAACGTGAGAGTTGGTTGGTTGGTTGGTTGTTTTTTTTTTTTTCCTGAAGCAAGAAAGTTCAGAAATCTTATTGTCACTTTGTAACTGCAGGGGAAAAAAAATCAACACTGCCCCGCCAAAGCATCCTCAGACAGCTCAGCTGTGTTCTGCTTCATTATGTTGCTTTTGCTTATCCTAAGGCAAATAACATGCAATCCTCACAAAAAAATTTGACATTTTGCTGGTAGGGATGAGAAAGTAAATGAATTTTAAAAATATAGTAAAAATTTTTGCCCTTAAGACACTAAATCAAATGTTTCTTTTTAAAAATGACTGCACAGTACTCCGGTTCTGTGAATACTTGGCGCCATGGTTCAACAATCAATTACGAGCTGTGCTAGCAAAATATTTGCCCCTTCTGACACATTTTATTATGAGAGATGCTTATTAAATTCTCAAGAAGGCTACAGCAGGTTAAGCTGCTGAGGATTTTTGCAATTAGCATTGATTACCTAAGAATTCATGTGTGATTTCTGAATAGAATTGGCTTGTCAAACAACAGACAATTAAAAAAATAATCAAACGCAAAGCCACCTCCAGAGTGTAGTCAAAATCCACTATTCAAGGTAGGTTTGGGGAAATAATCAGAATGCAGTTTCCTATGTCAGAATAAAATGAATGTTAGTGAAATGCATGCAAACTAAACCAGTTATAAATACTATAAGGAGCTGAGTAATTTTAAAATCCCATCCTTTTTAGCATCTAAATAGGCTAATGCCCCTGTTGCTTATTCAGCACTGCTGATTTATAGAGCTCAGTACTATGAATGTCTAAACATTCTGCTGAATTTCTCACCGTATTCAGCGCCGTCTGACGGGTTATTTGATGCTGGAGATGGAGCTCCTAACATCTATACCATTCCCAGCTTCTCAAATGAGGCCATCAGAAGCATTAACCCATCTTACATCAGGCTATGTCTTAATAAAAGATGACTACAGCTTCAGGAAGGTCCCAGCTGATAGACAGGATTTACATAATCACATTAATTTATGATGCAA
>WEIT01037464.1:29621-87890 GCA_013389985.1 Dryoscopus gambensis | reverse complement strand
GCCCAGCACCTGAGCATTACAAACCATTTCTTCTTCCCATGTTCTTTGACCATGTAGCTCCATAGGCTCCTCTGCCATGGAGGTTACGGTGGTGTTAAAAGGCAATGTAGCGACTCATTTATACCTTTGACAGTTTCAGCATTTTATAGCTGCTTCCTCTAAAGTTGATTTCACTGTGTGAAAAAGGAAGACTCAATCAGTGGCATATTTAGATAGAAAGCGTAACATTACCTAGGACTTTAAGAGGTTTTGTTTTAAAAAAAAATATTTAAGTACTTTGCTGCTGAGTTATTATAAAGGAATCAGTTTTGGGAGTTGTTGGCTTAAGATGTGCCACCTTACTTTCCATCACTTCTTGCCACTCAAATTTCACTTCAGCTCCTCACTACTGATTCCTTGGACTCCATTCTTATTCTTTCCACAGTTTCTCTGCTGCTGTGGTAGAAATCTAGGGATTGCAGTAATTCTTTAACACTGAATATTAATGCTATTATTTTTACTCAAATGTTGTTGCATTACTTCAAAAACACTTCTCTTTTCTCAAATCCTACAGTCTGTGGTCTACCTTCTACCTGACTGGCTTTGATTTCTCCTCTAGTCCTATTTTCCCAAGATCTGGTCAGCTATTTTAATGAAAATTTTATAAAATTGTGAAAAAATTGCAATGTCCTTTCTTACTCACTGTTGTATTTAACCAATTTGATTCCAATCTTTCAGTTTGACTGCTTCACCCTGACCTCTTCTCCCTCAATCTCCTTTTCCTCATACTTTTTCCCTCCTACTTCTGAAACTTTCTTCTGCTTCATTCAACTTCAAAAATGAGGCCCCTTGGAGAAGCAGTTATTTCTTCATCTACTCTTACCTGTTCTTTCCCTCTCTGCTAGGATGTATCACATGAAGTATTATATTCTCTCCAAATGGTATCTCAGTGTCATATTGATGCTTTATCTGTAATAGTTTAGTCTTCTTAGTTTTCTACACCTGAGTCCTTGGAGGTCTGAGAAACTGAGAAACTGAGAAACTGTATAGGTGTCCTCCCTGGTTTATCCTTCTATCTCTTTGCATTATTATTGCCATTTCCTCTCAGGAACATCTTGTCCTCATTAGAAGCTCACTATGTCAAGACCAAATATACTGTACTTCTTCTCTCATCATCTTCTCTGCTTTTCAGCTGGTGATCCTGTCATCACATTTGTTATCTGGACTTGTTCTTTAACTGAATCCTCCCTTTCCCAGCTGCAAACCAGAGCACATTATCTTTCTGCTTTCCACAATGTCCAAGGGGCAATCATGAATTTAGCTATGTCCTAAATCTTACTAAAATTCTTTCAGATTATCTAAGCAATCATTCTCCCATTTCACTTGTTTACAATCTATTCTCTTATTTTCAGTCTACTTAGGGTACAAATGTACTTTTACATTTAGGCCTAATTAGTAAATAATACTTTTGGTGACGGCAGGAATAATTGCAAAGGTAAAATACAAAATATGAGTTTGTTCCTTTCCAGAGCTGGAAACTAATTTACATGCTCTGAGATACCTTCTTCATGAGCCCATTTCCTTCCATCTAAAGGAAGCCAAAGGCTGGTTAAACCTCCTCTGAGGGTTGCATGACAGCAGCTGTAAGGCTGGTTTTTGTACTGATAACTGTGCTTCAGATTCACGCTCTACTGATCCTAATTCTTTTCTCTACCTTTCGGAATTTAGCAGAGGGCCCTCTAAANGTGTCAGTGTCAGAGCTGTTCTCTCCTGGGCCGTGAGGAGGGCAGGGTTTCCATTTCTGCACTCACATTTCTGGTGTGCTGTAGAGGGCTGGGTGAAGCTCATTATGAAATGAAAAAGCTCTCATTGTGTTTTATCCATATGAGTTTCTAAAAGGAATATGAACCTGTTACACAGGCAGCCAGTTCAAAATGAAACAAAAATTTCTGAACTAATGAAGGAACTAATTAACAAAACCCCCAGACTTCTGAGCTACAATAAAGTGTTGTTGCAAATGAAAAATTTATACACAGATAAAACATAGAGGCTCAAGAAATTAACTATGGATGAGGTGCTAAGCAGGAATGACCGTGGCGTAATTCAGCTTGGCAGTCTTGGGCTCTGGGTAAACTGGAGTAGCTAAGGCTAGAAAAATCTGTCAAAGGACTTGAAAGAAATTTAAAGCTGTCCAGAATAATGGCCCACACATTACAACACAGGGCAATGATTAATGGACAGAATACTTTATGCAACAAAACTATGAAGTGTCCTTTTTGTTCAACATGAACAATCAGTTTAAATGCCAATAAGGTACAAATACAGAATTTATAAAGAAGAGGAAAGAAGAAGCAGAGGATGTAGACGTTTCCTGTATTTGTATCTGCTGAATTGCAAGGCAAGGGACTGGATGCAAGACTAGAGGAGCATGTTTGAGTCTTCATTAGTGTTTTCATCTCTTTTTAACCAACTCTGTTCACCTGACTTCCTAAATCATTAAACAAATGAACAAAAAAACTTACATCATGTTTTACCACTAAGGTTAATTAGTCTTCCACAGTTGAGGATCACTGATTGTAACAACCAACTCATTAGAATGGTTTGTTTTGTTTCATAAAAGAGGATGGATTGCGTGGTGATCAAAGCTAGAGGCCAGATAAATCAGTGAAGCAAAATTCCCAACTGTCACTCCCCATACATATTAAAGAACATTTTCCTAGATATTATCATAATAAAGCTGACAGTGGCAGTTGCAATAACAAAACTAAGCAGACTCTATTGTTTCTTACTAATATTAGTAAGCAAGAAAAAGTTGAAAGGCTCAAAATTTTTGCCAGTGAAAGGAGAAAGAAAAACGGGAAACAGAAGAAGAATGGAGAAAATTGAAAGAGAATCTGAAGTTATAAGGTTGCATTCTGCATTGGTGACAGGTTGAATGTTAATTCTGAACAAAATATGTTAAATTTGCATGCGAACAATGTTTTTAATAGAAAGCTTGTAAAGATTTACTTGCGGAAGGGAAATAACTTCAATAATTAAAACACCTTCAGCAAGACCTCTACAAAACAATTTTTTTTTCATAGACTTGCTATTTGAAAAATTTACAGATTATTGAATCAGTCTGGGTCAGAACTTTGGCTGTAGTAGAAAACTCTTCTAAGCCAAATCAAAACTGTTGTAGCAGTCCTTCCACGACTCCCTTAAAAAATTGGCTGCACAATAGTTTAGGTTCAAAGGACAAATAAAACTACAGTGAAAATAATTGGGATTTCAAGGAAGTGTACAGCTTGCTTTAGCCCTTGGATGTGCTTTCCTTTTTTGGAAAACTAACATAATTTTGAAATTTGACACGGTTGTAAAAGAGCCTCTAGGTACAAAATTGCTCTTTATTTTAAAACTGCATGACATTGTATAGGAGGGTGTCTATTCAGATATGTGAGATAACATAAGCCCTCACTAAGGGACAAAATAATTTCTTTTCAAAGTGAAGACCTAGACAGGTGAAAAGCACAGTGACTGTCAGAGAATGTTTATTTCATGACAAGTTCTGCTGCTGGAGTTAAAGTAAAATGCAAACAAAACACTTGTCATGGGGTGATTTGTGCTGTATCCCACATTATTCAGCCCCTACTTGACCTGGACGAGTTACAGGTGTGTCAAATCAGGTGTTTCCACTAAGGGTCAGAGACCAGCTGACCCTCGGTGGGATAACACATAAGAGAGAGGAGAAGAGCCCAGGGGAGCTAGCTGGGAGAACTACTGGGAAGGCTATCCTGCTATCCTGGAAGAAGACCAGCTCGCTAAGTTACGGAATCCTGTCACCAGAAGCATCAGAGCACCAAAGACCCACTGAGCTCCACCGCCTTCGGGGGCCCCCGCACCCGTGCCGGCCAGCTTCGATTCCAGCGTCACGGGAGAGAAGGGGAAAACTGCACCCACAGAAGGACTTTCAAATCTTTCAGGTTTCCTCCCCTCAGTGGGAGGCTTTTTTATTTTTTTTTGTTGTTGTTATTACTCCTAACCTCACTGTTTGTTAAATAAATAGTTTCATTTTCTCTTTCACCTTCCTCCGAGGAGAATTTTCTTTTTCTCCCGAACCTGATAAGGGGGAGGGGTGGCATCTCCTTTTTTGGAGACGTTCCCCTTCGACGCTTCCCCCTAAATTTGGCCAAAACCATCACACACTGCAGTAATTAGAGTGATCACATCACTAAGTGTTCACAAGATTTGTGAGCTTTTTCTCTTCCTAAATCCTGCAGGTGTAGTAGCAAGTCCTCAGAACACTCCGAAGCATTTGCCTTCCCTGGAAAAATACGGAGAGATAATGATAGAAATTGCCTATTCTTCAGTATGCACAGAAAAAAAAGATAAGTTGAGGGCTATTGGGAACGTCTACTTTGCAATATTATTACTTATTAAAGATATTGTCCCAGAAAATAGAAAAGAAAGGGAACTGGGGATGTTTTTTAGTAGTTGGCATTCATCAGAAATCAGTGAAGACCTAGGCAAAGGATTTCATCTTTCAGAAATCATAATACAATGTGTTTAATAGCTATCATTTTAGAAATAAAATATGAAAGGAGCAATGGTGGATCACTTCCAAATAATAAAAAGAGGAGAAAAAATATCTCTGGACACTTTTCCAGGAGCGAATTCATACTCTGTCTCCAGAGATAATAATGAAAGATAATGTTTTATTTTCTCTAGGTGCAAATGATAATTGAATACTCGAGTCAGTTGGAGCTAACTATATGCTACTGACTCTCTTCACAAGCGTAGCATGAAATGAATTTGTCATCCCATGAAGACAGGAGATGCTGACGGCACCATTCTGATTTGACTGACTTCTCAAAGGTGTGCTGGAAGGTCATGGGAGCAGATTTTATTTACAACAGCAGTACAGATTCAGTGAATCCTGAGTGCCAGCTGAGTGCCATAACCATCAGGCTACTGGGTGAATTTGGCATAATTAATAAAGAGATCAAACCCCTTTTCCAATCAACACCAAAAGAAAGAAATAAAAGCTCCAGACTTTCAGGGAAAGAGAAGTCAATAACCACTCATCAGAAGATCCAGACTGTTCTACCTGAGTGACAAGGCTTGAACCTCTCTTTCTTACATTCTACATTCAAGGTCTCTTTGTCATCCTACTCACATTTCTGAGGTGAGAGACTTTCTTGTCAAGAACTATTCTTTACATTGCTAGAAAATGTTTTGTTGAACTGACAGGAAAACCATTTTGTCAGAAGACTCCAGAACACATCTACTCAATGCTTAAAGCTGAAAGCTTGTTTTCATTTTAAGCTTATTTCTCTTTCCACTTTCTCAAAATGTTCCAATGTAAAACAAAAATCTCAGCAGGGAGTCGAGTGCAAACTGAGACTGCAAAGGCTACACAGATAATTCTACAAAGTTAAGAGCTGATCCAAGAACATTTAAACCCCCACAGTTTAAAGTACTTTATCTAATCGCAATATTTGATTTCATAGAGGTGGCAATTTTAAACTGACTGCAGTGACCGCAGTGCAAGAGTTCGTCTTTTTATTTTTTAAAACACTTGTTGGAGTAGGAAATAACTCTATGGAATGTGCTAGAAATTTTGATTTTTTAAATTGCAGTTACTGAACATTCTGTATTTACTTGAAATTAATCTTTTAGGATTTCATTGTGAAAGTAGAGAACATAAATGCAATAATTGATAACAAAATGAAGGCTTGGTAATTCTCTCTTAACTAATTTGAATACTTGTTAATCTTCCTGCCCCCGCTATTCCAGAAAGATTTAATAGCACAGATCTGTAGAAATATTTCCTGATAATTATGCTCCCTTAATGTAATGGAATCTATCATGATATATTTCCTATTTATTTATTTTAGACAGCTCTGTGCTGTAGCTGCTTAAGCAGCCTAGAATGAATATACAGATCAAAGACATCATAGAATAGTTTCAGTTGGAAGGGACCTTTCAAATATCATCAAGTCCAACCCCCTGCAATGAGCAGGGATGTCTCCCTCATGCCCATGATTTTTTCTGCCCTACCTCTTAAGATGTAGAAGATGCTCATGGGAATTAAATTATTATATATTACAAGACTGCTTTAAACCTTGAGATAGAAGCAATATTCTTTTAAAAGTGTGCTAAGGTATTACTCTTCCTGCCTAAAGGGTGAATGGCTTAGCATCACCTATTTGGAAGTAGAACAGTGATACCTGAGCAGACATATTTAAAGAAGCAAAATATTTCGGGTTGATTTCTAATTATGTTTAGTACTGCCCACATACAGATCTCTGAACAGACTGTACTTTGGTGGCTCCTGTCCATAAAAAATGTCATCTGTGTCTCATTGGTTGAAGTAATCTGATACAAAATGACTAAATTGAAAATCTGTAGGTTGAACTCTTGATGAGCTCTGGCAGAGCACTAAGGAGGCAATCATAAGCTTGTTAATGAAAAGAGAATGATAGAAATTGAAATATTAAAGAAGCAGGAAGTAATATTTTAAAAGTTGATTTTGATAACATACCTTGCACCAAATAAGAAAATGATTGATGCAAGAAGCTCTTTCTTATTGTTTTCATGTCCTATTTCTTTCAAAAGAGTGCCATTAGATGGAACTGCATGGCTCTGAAAGGAATCAAACACCAAAGACTACCTTTTTCAATTTCATATTTTAGCTGACATTCATGTCTTTGTTGTGGAAATGTCTTCACAGTGTAAGTTTTTTGCAAGCTTTAACTCAAAAATGAAAGCTTGTTGATGAATTCCTTGGGGTGATCTTGGGTATGGTTTCATCGTTTTTCCTAGTGAAGTTTTGTGCCTGAAATGAAGGATGTTGAAGGAGATGTGAAATTTGGCAGAATGCTGCTGGGAATCGCTCTCAGTATCGGAGGAGCCAAAGCTTCCCCCCCAGCAGAACCATACATGTGAGTAGGAAGCTGAGAGTTCTCAAGGCAAGAGGTGCAGAAGAGTCTGACCCAACAGATCAGAACTTCAGCCTGTTGTTATTGGTGCCTTCCACTGCCAGGGAAAGGCTCTAGAAGCAATAACTGGCAAATCTCAGCAGTGCAAAGGTAAAAGAAAGAACTGTTTTGCAAACAATAAAGATCAGTTTTTTGTTGGTTCAAAAACTGTGTGTGTTGAGTCTGCATCACACTGAAGACACACGGTTGGAAAAAGCAGCAAACCGGCCAGCATCAAATGAAATGCAATATTTTTAAGGCCTAATTTGCAAATTTCATATGAAGTATATTGTTTGTAGTACTGACTGCAACTGGAATGTACAATGCTGTTTACCAAAACACAGATTTTAAATGCTGCATGTGTAACATTTTTTCCAATATAATGGGATGCTGGAAATTGAAGAAAAACCTTAATAAAATTCCTTTACTATAAGCATCAGTACCAATCTTACAAAAGTATAGCTTTTATTAACACTAAAAAGAGTTATACTGAACACATTCATGTCCTGGGGCTTCTACAGCAAAAACCAGCAATAAATTTAGAATCTCCAGTAAACAGATTATTGTATAAATACAGAATAATTTTCCGTGCATTGGAGGTCATTTGTGAACATTAAAAAATAATTTGTGACTGACTGGATTACTCAACAGATTTAAGATAGGGATAAAAAGCAAAAATACAGGCACATATTAAATATTATCACAAATTTGCTTCCAGCAATTCTATGGTTAAGATTTTTACTAAAAATACAGAGAAGGTGAATCAGGAAATACATCCTTAACTTACTGGGCTGGGGTAAACCCAAAAATATTGGTGATTCCAAGTCGTGCGAGGACTAACACAGTCATAGAGAAAGTCAGGCAACAGCACAAGCAAAAATACACCCATGTGACCTCCAGGGTCAGTGGTCAAATGCAGTGCTGCTGACAGGAATCCAGAGAGCTGTGGAACTGTCCTGGATCCCACATCCTCTTAGACCCACCTGCTTGTACGTTCATAGTAGTGATGATGATGTATGAAGATTGATTGAAAAGCACTGAAAATCCAAGAATTTTGAGGCCACTCCATATGGAAAGCCTAACAGCTCCTTAGAGAAAGAGGATTCAAAGGCAATGAATCCCTTCCAATTTATTCATTTTTTCATTATTCATTTGTTGGCAAATCTCGTGACATTTGCCAAGCAGATGACATTTGTACCAATTACTGTTTTCATTTCTTGCTCACTTTAAAGTGAGCAAGAGGAGCTTTACAAACAACAAAAAAGCCAACATTCCTTATGCTATCAACATCTCACAATCCAAGTCAGGAACAGACAAATGCCGTGGAGGAGGTGACTGAACTTTTAACTCTGCCTTCTTCCAGATATCTCCAGGGAAACAGGAACTTTTGGATGCTAACTTAGCTTTGGATGATAGCTCTTAACAAGCTGATAAGAGCTACTTCAAGAGGTTTATATATGATCAATTCTGCAATCTCCAAAAGAACCCATTGGGACAGTAAAACCATCAAAGAACAAACATGATGTTGCTCTTATTTTACCTTTCATATATTTAAGTTTTCCTGCTGGCTTATGTTTCCTATGAATCTGCTGCACAAACTCACATTCACACATTAACTTTCAGACATGCATTTTCCATCATTATACACGAGCTTACATATTAGTCAGAGCTCAGAACTCTAAGCACTGCATTTTATATATTGTTTATATGTAATGCTGAACTAAGTATGGCTTGCATTTATTTCAAACTCTCTCCCCCCTAACCTTTTCTTACTATGTTAATAAAAAAAGTTTTACATTACAGAGAAAAGTAATTAGTGTATGTTTCTATTGAGGATGAAACAAATTTAGAATGTGATGTTGTGGGGAAGTGCTTAAAGCAGCAAATTGTGCATACATTTACAATATGTTTCAATGTAAACATCACAAGGCATCAAAGTCAGAACTGTTCTCCAGAAAGTTCAGGTGAAAGCCCACCTGGAATAAGGATTTCCAAGCTGCACACATTCTACCAGGGCTGATGGAAGAATATTAGAAGTTTAAAGCAGGCATGGATAGAACAGCCATTTAAAAGAGGGGATTAATTGAAGAAATAAGGGTTAAAATCTTGAAAAGTGATGACTCAGAGTCACTGCAAAACCAAAGATCTGTAAAGACTTTAAATAGCAAGAAAACAAACTGATAATTTTGGGTTTCTTTCTTCACTGATCTCAGCAGACAAACCCAATAATCTCTGCTACAAAGGAAAACTGAAACAAGCAAAAAGAATGTCTTTTTAAGAGAGAGAGCTTCATTTATAAGAAAAGACTATAAATATTTGCCAAATCTAGCAAAACCATAGAAGGCCATTATTTGAAAATAAATACTGAGGAACCATTTAGTAAAACTCCAGAAGTTGTAGCCGGATTTGAATAAATTTAGGCTGGATATTAGCAGGTTTCCAACCAGAAAGGTTTAGATGTTCAGGATTCATGCAAATGGAGTACAGGAGGCAGAAAACCTTATTATTGTTAAGACACAACTTGATAGGCTTATGAAAAAGTTTATTTGATACTTTTGCAGAGGGATTAGACTTAATGATCCAAGAAGTCACTTCTAGTCCGTTTTTATATACTGCTAAAAGCATACAACTAGAAATATTAAGAGCAGGAATATTGCAAAGAGGTATTCAACCCATTCAATAATAGTACCTTTAAATGCAAAAAACTATTTATAAATGTTAATTAAAGTGCAGAAAAAAAGAAGTTATTTTCTTTTCTATTCAATGTAAAAATGTTCTGATGATAGCAAAAGTACCCAGAGGTATTCAGGTGGTTTCAGTGAGTGCTCTGAAACTGGTCTAAAAGGCACGATGCAGCAGGAGATTGTCTCAATAACTGCTGTGTTTCCTTTGTGCTTGCAGCAGCCTCAGGGTAAGGCAGAGCACAGTGAGACAGGAGCTGCAGGGTAAAAGCCAACGACCTCAGCAGCGAGATGTTCACCCAGCAGCCTGGCGCTTGGCGACTGTGAGTAAAATACACTAAATCCCCTGCTGACAGCAAGAACAAGTTCATCTACTGGCATGGCCAATGCAGACAGGGATGAGGACACACTGAAGTTATAAAAGAGCTGTGCATTATCATGTGTTTCAAAAGTTATTCATGTCCAGTAGGAGCCCATCACTTTGCACTACTCTAATGAGCTCTAAAGCTCATGGAGCATGAACCAGTTCTGTGGAGAGAAGAGCAGAGTGGCTAACTGGCTTTGGGATTCAGAAAGTCCAGGCTACTGGTGACAGTCTTGTGCAATTCCCGTGGGAGATGTTTGTGCTCTACCTGACCATGGCTTTTCATGTGTACGTTTTTCTGTAGAAGCTGGGAAATTAATGGAAATACCAAAATGCACGGTGTAAAACTCAGGCACTTTTTGCTTTGAGTCAGTAATCCTGTTTGAATTTAGCTTTAAAGATGACTGCAGTATTTAAAGAAGGCTCTTTCATAAGTTTGTTAATTGTTCAGGGGTCTTTGACCTCTGAGTTTCTAAATACACCAAAGTCAACAGCATACCTAGAGCTTGGGAAAGCCAGAAAACAGCCTAAAAGGAACATGAATTCTTGTCTGTTGAGGGGACATACCATGGCCAGCTTCCTTCAGAAAGTAATCAGCTGGAGGATTTTTGTGCAGAAATCCCTGGCAGCAAGTAGGTCACTCTCAAGGCTCAGAACTGAACAAGCTCATATCATTGTGTCAGATGAAAGCCAGTCCCTCCACAGCCTCTCCCCATGGCCTTTTTAGTTAAAAGCAATTTAATGCAGGCAGAGCTGTAACTGAGAAATGGACCACTCGGAGAATGAGACCTACAGTTTACAAATGATCCTGTTCAGTAGAGTAATACCTGCTTTTAAAACCAGTGAGTGTTGCTCCAATATTCAAGCATCCTTGGACTGAATCCCGGGCAGTTACTGATGGAGACAGTCTTGGAGGAAAAGCTATTAACTTTTGAGAGTTCATGCTTAGATCATAATTTTCATAATTAAAATTTTAGAAATACTGGTAATGGGGAGCAAACGATAGCGCCAGACTCTTACGCTGTTCTCTGTTAATAGTCAGTGGTCCCCTCGAGCACCTACAGATGGATGGCACATCACACCATGTGCTCTCTGTCTTATTAAAAGGCAACCTGGACCACATAACAAAACAGACATTCCGGATTTCCACGTCTGTTACTTGTGTGCTGCAAAATCCCAAGCTCTTGCACTGTAGTAGAGGCATCCTTTGTTGCTGGGCAATCTGGAGATGAAATACTTTTAAAAGCTTTCAAGTTTCCTCCAAGGACTTGCACGCATTACTTGCACACCCCTTGCATATCACATTATCTACTGCACTTGGCTGTGACCTTAACGGCCCCTCTCTCTTTGATTTTCCTGACTCTCATTTATCTTTCTGGACAAACAGCATGAGCCACAGTTAAACTGTGCAATGTACCGTGAGGGATTGGATATTAGTAAGAATAACAGTCTTTACACAGTAATGCATTAAAGTTAACTACTTACAAAAAATACCCCAAACAACAAACATTTACTCAATCCCGTTCGTATCTAGAACTTTCATTCACTGAGGATTAAAGTAACTCTCCAAGATTCTGTCAGAGCTACTCTTGGGAATAATAAGCCTAAATTCTGGCAATTTCCCCAGTACAATATCTTTGTTTGAAAGAAACTTAATGCAATCTGATTGGTCTTGTGATTGTGCGTTTAATCAAATATTTCAATGCTCTTTCTTCTGAAGCAAAAATCTATGTGAGTAGATTAATCAATACCCACCACTAGAAGTAGATAAAAGGTTTTTCATAAAAACATCCTTTTTCTTTCTTTTTTTTTTTTCCTAGGAAAAGTCAGATTTAGCGAGTTCAAGCCAATTTGCAGATATTTGTAGATATCGTTGTATTATTACTTGGGAAAAAAATCCAACAGATTTGAAATGGCTTTCTTTTTTAATAAAACAATAGTCAAAATATTTTCTTTCTGACTCTGAACTGAGCAGTTTTCTTGCCTTAATTCTGAAAACATTAATCAACAAAGGAATTCATTTGATGCCCTTGAACAAATCTGCAGTAAAAATTAACTCATAACTGTGAATTCATCCCAGAATTTACAAAGACCACTAGAGATGCAAAAATCAGCTATGATATTTATGAGGTTTAGGTTGGATATCAGGAAAAGATTGGGCACTGGAACAGGCTCCCCAGGGAAGTGGTCACAGCAGCATGCCTGACAGAGTTCAAGGAGTATTGGGACAATGCTCTCAGGTGCATGGTGGGATTCTTGGGGTGTCCCATGCAGGGCTGGGAGTCGGACTCTATGTTCCTGATGGGTCCCTTCCAATCAGATTATTCTAAGATTCTGTGATTCTATGTAAAGTACCCTTTGGGCTACGCTTTTTTTCCTCTGAACTGTCCATAATACACAAATGAACAACAATTATTTTCTGAATCAGCATAAAAAGGAACAAGAGAATAGAAAAGAGCTATGAACACAGAAAGGTTAATTGGGGAGCGACCTGACGGTATTAGTTGATCCAAAGATAATTAATCATCACCCAGGTTTGGTTCTCCTATGGATTTCTCACCTACTCAGGCTTTGATAAACATTACCACATACATCAGGCAGAATTAAATGAGCTTAGGACCAAGCCCTCCATGGCATCAGTCAGGGCACTGGGAATGTGGAAGTCGAGTTTTCAGCATAGGAAGCTGTAACCCCCAGAGGAGCCCCTGGGGTTGTGCAAACTCCTCATCAGCATTTAGCAGTGAAGCAAGCAAGAGAAAACACAGGCAGGCACAAGTCAGAGAGGAGAGCAAAGCAACAGGGCTCGGTTTACAGGCCCTATATTTAGCACATTTTAAAAGGTGATTGTTGATGTAATCATAGATATTGAGGAATAGCACTATTTCAAATCCTTGCTTATGTGCACAACTTTTCAGTAAATCCCTGAAAGTGCATTTGCTGTGGTCAGAGATTTTTCTGTAATGTGCCCAGCAGTTCTCCAAAGCAGGTGGGTCACTGATGTCCTGGCAGTGATCGCTTTGCTTCCCCCTTTTGGATACAACTTAAAGCACTCCACTGGCAAACCAGAGCAATGCTACAAAAATGCTCTGATTCATATATGGGGATGTTTTATTTGACTTGTTTTGAACAGGGTCATTTCTAACCAGAAATGGTGCATCAGCTGCAGGATTTGTAAAGAAAGAGAGGGAAATTTGTCTTCTCCTTTTGGATAAGTGTAGTTGCCAACACTGCCACGCTGGTCAGACCGAGGTTTTGAAGTGTAATTTAGAAGAACAGATGTTTTATCTGGGAACTTGTCCAGATCTTAAAAAAAAAAAAAAGAAGTGAGAAACTCAGTAGTAGACTCTTTTGTCAGCAGTGTTATCCTTAAAAGTCCTGAAGAAAGAGTGAGTAAATAGTTGGATTTCTAAGACACAGCAGAGAAGCAGAGAATTTGTTTGATTACCTTTATGAGTGACTTACGCTGCAGTGATGAACTAATTGGTGATTGCCAGTCAAATGGACTGAACAAATCTGTAAACCCTGGACATGTTAATATGCCCATTATTTTCACATCAATCCTCTCTTCTCATTCTGTTCTTTTGAAAAAAGCCCAAGAGTGATATCTTTCCTTCCCATCCACTGCACTATCAGCACCAGCAGAGACAAATGGCCCAAAGTATTACAAGACTGAAAATGCCTGAGAAAACTTTGAGAGATATTAACTACTGCATTTCATGCAAAACTGAACTAATAAAGACTTTTCCTCACAGATGTTCAAATTGAAAGGGGTTTCAATCCACCCAAAAGATTTCATAAGACTCTATTGTTAGTCCAAAGACTATTAAGTATATAAGAAGGTACTTCCAAATCTATCTTTTTCACACTCTTCAATTACAACTCAGTCTTGCCTTTTCTCTAAATGTACTGTCCAATTTGTATGGTAAACGCCTTGGAGGATGTGCTGACAAAACTCTATTATCTGTCTGAAATACCTCTCAGACATCTTCTGCCTTAACTCCCAAAGTACTAAAAGCTTACTGGAAAAATTAGTTGGTTAATGCCCATGGAGAAAGAGAAATAAATGAATAAACTACCCAGTGGCTTTCTCCTGTAATTGTCTGGGTTCCCCCATCTTCCTGCTTGTGATAGTCTCTTCAAGGAAACACATACAAATAAAACACATGCAATCAACATGGATAAATATACCAACAGGAATCCAAATGCTGCTATTTTGCAAAGTTCCCTTTGGGCCATGCCTTTTTCCCTGAATTGTACATAATGCACAAATGAAAAACAATTATTTTCAGAATCAGTATGAAAAAGAACAAGACAATAGAAGAACAATCTACAAACACAGCAAGGTTTAATTGGGGAACCAGCTGATTGTATCAGTAGATCCAAAGGGCAGGAGGGTTGGAATTAGATGATCTTTAAGGTCCCTTCCAACCCAAACCCTTCCATGATTCAAGACCCAGGCTGCTCACCAGGTGACTGTGGAGGGGAGGAGGAGCAGTTGCAGATGCTGCACAGGAGAGGCCAGGGTCTGGGCAGGGTCTGAGTAGCTTAAATAACACATTTCCATGCAACTCAATTTTCTACACTGCTACTGAGCTTCTGCAGAGGTTTAAAAAGCAGGCATTCCAGCAGAAAGGAAGTGAAATGGGAACGGAATCATTCTGGCACTGGTGATTTCAGAGTTTGCTACACACTATGCCTGGAAAACCACAGCTTCCTTGTGGTGCAGCTCTCCACCAGGCCAGGCACTGGGTGACACAAACCAGCACAGGTCTGTCTGGGAGACTCAGCAATAACAAAGGTGTTGCTCTCGATTCCTTTTTGCTGAGCCTACATACTGTATAAAGCCACTGCAGCAAGCTGATAATGATGCATGAAATGGAAAATCCTCCTGCGCACACCGTGGATGTGCAAAACAATCACAACAGCACCATGTTATTTGGTAATTCTTACTACATGTGCCCACACTAATATATTCAGAGTTTCACTGCTTTTAAATAGGTGCAACTCCACCCCTTTAAATGTGTTTACTCCTGATTAACACAGCATTAAAAATGACTGGAGTCAGATGTACAGCAGTATTGAGCTCACGCACAGAAAAAACAGAATGGTGTGGGACTAAAGATGAAAACCTTTAGGGGGTGTCACTCCACTGACTCAAATCAACAGATTAATTTGCCCTGGTTATTTCCCTCCTTGACCTACCTACCCTCTGAGGCCAGGGTAGCTGGGTACCTGGAGAATAAAACTGCTGTGGGGTTATATGTGCCACTATCACATATCAGCAGTAGTTCTTTCAGCGTTGCAAAACTTGCTGGAAATTGTTTGGAGAATTTTCAAAGTAAGTTTTCAATACTTTTCAATTCATCTCCATAGTCACAGTGCTACTCAAAGGTTTGCTGAAACGGCTGCAGGCAGTGGAGGAATCATAGAGAGATCACATGAAATGCAGCCTGGTTTCTGCAAAGAAAGGATATTCAGTTCCTCTGCACCATTCCTCTGAACCATTTTGACTACTTTGGGGACATTAAATACTGGAAATAGCTCAGAAAGCATTTGGCTCAACATCTATGTCTATATATCACAAGGACTACTATATAATGCAGGGATTTAAACCAGGTTTCAATCCATCCTAACTAAAAAATGGAAGCTATATAATGCCAAAAGTATCATTACAATGTAAGTACTGCACACAGCAGACTCCTAACTTCCTTCCAGGGATCATTCCATACTGAAAACCAAATACTGAACACACTGCCTCATGCACATTACACAATTAACTTTATATTATCAATCAAAGACAAATTTTTCTTAGAGGATTAGCTTCCTCAACCAGGTGACAGTGATGTAAGATGAGATGTAGTACTCGTAGACAGGAATCAGATCATCCTGAATTCAGTTTGCCTTAAACAGTTCTCAAACTACAATCTTGGCTGACAACAACATTTAGGGACCCGAGTTGTGTTACAGGCAAATTTTTACTTCCATACTAAACAGAGAGAGAAATTGAAGACCAGTCCCCAGATTTATCACTCAAATATAATGAAAGCAAGACAATGTATTTTCCTTAAAGGGCAGACCAAGCATTTAGAGTTGCTCATTACAGCAGTACACAATTTATTCTGTTATATATCTGCTGGCAAGTGGAGAGGTTTATTTCTCTAGTTTAATTCTGGGTCTTGTCTCAGGCTCTAGAGCTACTCAGCCCCAGTTCCCCTACTCGTTCGATTAGTTTTGCTTCCAAAATAGGGCAAAGTTCATTTGTTTTCTCAACATTTGTTTATAAATTTCTTAATTCTTCGTTGTAGCATATCTCAGCCCATGATCAGCAGGCTTTTCTTCATTCATTTGTAGCTTCTCTCTGTGAAGTTCTGTGGTGTAATTTGAACATCTTGGCCTTGTAACATATTAGCTAGTTCATTTGCTCTTAATTCAGTCATTCAGCAATCAGCAATCTGATCTGGAGATTTCTGTGGTTATGTGACTTCTCAAGGAGTTGCCCTACAAAATTCTACTAACATTTTTCAGGTCTTTAGCAAATTTAAGCAGAGGTTTGATATATATATTTTTTTTAAAATCTTTATTAATCTCCTTTTAATTACTTCTAATTAAGTTACTGGAACTGTAGATATCTCTGACACAATGTTTTCATATTTCATATTTTCAATTTTTAAAATATGCATACTTACTGCTCTCTGGGGGGAGAAAATCCCACCCAAAACTGGAAGAGAATTCTGCAATCCACACCACAGGATGCAGCATGTTTTGGGTCATCTTTTTTAAATAGGCTCAGTTATAAATAAAAAACTTCTGTTTGTCTTTTTCGTCTTTTTTTTTTTTTTTACAGAAATTAAAATTTAAAGGACTGTTGTAAAATTTTGGGGTTTTTAATATTAATTTTGGAGTTTTCTCATTTTACTTCTTCTCCCCTAGTGGATGTCCGTGTCGGACACAAAAGCCTCACGCAAGGGGAGGTTTCCTCACCTGTGCACCAGCTGCTTGCGGCTCACGCAAATCGCGGTCTCGTAGTCGTGGGTGACACACACTTTGTGCGGGCTGCACTTCACCTTCAGGCAGGGATCTTTGGATGGATCAAGGGCTACAAAAAACCAAACATATTAAAAAAAGAAAGTGAGAAATGCATGCAGAGGTCTCTCTTGGCAGGCAGATGACAACTGGTTGGAATGAACATTCCCACACGTGAGTGAACAAGTACTTTGATATTTTAGAGTATGTGCTGCTGTTTTCAGACTGCATGTGAAGTAGAGAAGTTTACATAGAAAGACAGATGAAGAGCTTAAAGGCTGATTGTCGAACAGTGATCTGAGTCTAACTGGCATTCACATTAATATTAGACATGATACTCTGGGATGAAATTCTGGTTTAACAATCTACATCACGCTGTTTATTTCACAAAAAAGCTATGTTTGGATAAAATATACTCAAATAACAAAATGACTAGTATTTTTAAAAGCTAACTAATAACTGACTTAATGCAGAGTGATAATAAATTTAATTTCACAGAGGCTGGAAAACTGGCATATTATTTTCAGATATTATTTTTAATTTTTACAGCTAAGCATTGCCTGTATTTAAAGTGCTTGAGTAGAAGAGCAGTAATAACAACAAAATACTCCTGGCTTTCATACAACAACCTGCACCACCAGCAGTGCTGTCAGAGTCGGGATTAGACGGCATGATGAGTTGCTGTCTCAGAGCAAATATGTCCAGGCTCTTGTCCCATTTGAAAGGTATCTGTCTAAATTCATTTCTAAAGGAGTTTTCTAAAGATCAGCAATAAGACATTATCTGCCAAGATGAATTACAAATATTCAAAATATGGTTATATGAACACTTCAGAAGGGAAGTCCCAGCCATACAGTGAAATTTCACTTTTGAGAAGTGATTTTTAGAGAAGCTCTTTTTGGACATTCTGTTGCCGTGGATTTGACTTCCTGTTCCTCTTCAATGTCTTCAAATCCCATTTTACCTCTCCCATCCCTCCTCACATCTCAGTCCATTCTTGGAAATGGGCAACTCTTGGTTTCATTTTGGGGATGGTATAAAGCTCTTACTGCCCTTTATGATAGCCATTTCCCACTTCTACTGAATAATCAGAGGAACTTTCAAAGGAGACCATTTGAAGTACAAGAAGTTTCAGTTTGCTATGTACCAGATTTCTCTGAGAGCAAATATACTTCCAGCAAGCAGAGGATTCTTTTTTCCTGAGGGTCTGAAGTGCTGCAGCTGTTTTGTCCTGGGTTAAACAGCCACAGCTACAAGCTCCTGCCACATTAACACCCATTACACATTTGTGATGGGCAATTAAGCTTCACTAGTGCATATGTATTTACTGGAATGCCTTTGGTGCAAGGCGGGGAAATCGTAAAAACAAAGCAAAAGTGTTAAAAGCTTTTTCTTTTAAACCATTAAAACTGATAGAAGAGGTGAAGTGAGCAAGGGAGGAGGAAAGACCATCTGTTTCCTACACCATAAACAATAAGGCATCAACATTCAATGTGTTACCATTAGGAAAATACATAGGCAGTGTTTGAGCAGCCAGGGTCTCTCCCACTGGAAAGACCAAAGACTGTGAAGGGATGTTTTGCTGTGGCCTTTTGGGGTCTTTTTTAAGCCAGACAGATGAGAAATATCCGATTCCCTGCCCTTTACGTTCCCAGAACACAAAGAGTAAGAGACACCATCTTAATCCTCTTACTTCACTCTCATTGGAGACTGAGTTAAGGACTGAGGCAGATCTTTGACAGGGGTTGAAATGGCAAGCCAGTTTCCTGAGCTGGCTGTCTACCTGGGTATTCTTAAACTGCAAACCAGAGTGAAACACCCTCCTCCTGCAAAGCCTTTAAAGCGTGAGCACCACGTGGAGTGTGCAGGGTCACCACATCATCGTTTCAGTGGCTGAGGTAATTCAAAGGTCATATCCACACACAAATTTAATGACCAGAACTTTTGCTCGCTTGCAGCTGGCCTTGCTCTGTTGCTGGAGCCCATGCGCATTGTTTGCTTTTGCTGGTGACACATCCTTGATGCAAAATGCTGCATCAACAGAAATCACTGTGCAAACTGGCTGGGAGCCCAGGGCTAAGAGCTGCCAGGAGCACTGGGCTGCTGGTGAGCACAGCCTGGCCTTGTGCTCATATCTTTCCACCAGCCAAAACCTGCAGAAGTTGGGATATAGATTTAGCCTGGAAAGTCAGTACTAGTTTGGCATGAATAAGAAGCAACATTTAGGCCCACATGGCCTATGTGACATCATGCACGGCTACAATACTTAGCATTTTTCACAGTAAAATTTACTCTAATTGGTGAATCCACTTCAGGAACTATTTAGGTCTTTTAAGGCAATAAAAATGCATGCAGTTCTGAAATAGCATCACACTATACATTACTGGTAAAAGTAACACAACTTTCAAATATTTTGCAATTTAAAAATTGTCTATCTAAAAAGAAAAAATACCGTTGAATAGTCATCAGTTTGAAGGAAAGCAATGGGAGAAGATATGGTTGGAAATCCCAGCCACCATTTCCTTACAAATCAGGCCTCAACTTTCTTTACCTTGGTGAATTGCTTCTAAAATCTGAAAACAATAATAATGCTGACAAAATAAATAAAGCAACTGATGTGTTGGGTGCATTATTTCATTCATAGTGGAAAAGCTCATGAAAATCCTTAAACGGAACACAGAACAGAAGCATCATTTATTATTCATCACAAACAGTCCTAACATGCAGTTCAAAACAGTAGTTTATTAAATACAAGCCAAACTGTGGGCTTTGTCAGAAGACAGCAAAAACCCCATGATGTAGATTGTTATTTCTTGAGATTTTTTTCCCACTTATGCAGAATACATGATCCATATGAACATAAAAGTTCAAAGTAGGGATTTATATGTCTGCAAAGTTCCTCGACATGTTAAATACATTTGGAAGGTTGTTCTACTGCTAAGCAACACAAGCCCTAAGGAGAGCTTGTAATAAGAAACAATTTCTGAAATATGCGTATCAAAGATCATGCTTTGTTAATCAGATTTCTACATGACTAGGAGCAGATGCTCATCATCGGAAGAAGAACACACCCTTGGGAATAAGATGAAACATAACAACCATATTTGTCATTACCGTTCTTTTTGTCCTAAAGCAATAAGTACGAAATATTTGAAAATGAAGATATAAAAGTACAAACAAATAAATAAAGTGGGAAGAAGATGTTACTTTATCAGCTTGAAAGGAAAACTACAGCCATCCCTCCTCTATGTCAGAGAGTCTGCACTCAGCTCTGTCTGCACAGTAATAACAAAAATACCTTAAGCCTGGCTTTGAGATGTGAACATTTTTAATTAATCTCACTTTAGAGTGGCTGAGCATTCATTCAACATTTATGTAAGGAGATACGTGTCCAGCCAGTACTGGAATTAAATTTTTCACTTGGACATAAATTCTTAGATGAAAACCCACTTCAGTCATCCTGCCTATCATTTTGTGAACCCAGGCTCCATGGTTTCCTGTTCTGAGCATTTCCCATGGATACTTGGTCTCTAAGGGAAGGATCCGTCCCAGGAGGTAGCTGACTGAAATATAATACTGGACATCTCAGCAGAATCATTTTCAGATTTTTACCTTGGAAAAATTTCAGAAATAAGAAAAAATTCATCTTGGCTCATGAATTTCACTCTTCCTCACTTCACACTCAGAGGTTTCTGCTGCTGACATTTGCTTCCTGAATTGACAGTGCAAGAGAAGAAGTAAATAGAGGTGCAGGGTGCAGAAATCTTGTCCTTTAGCATTCTGGGGATTTGTTGTTGTTGTTGCTGTTGGGGGTTTTTTTGTCTAGCTTTTATTATGCAGAGCAGCCTAAGTTCTCTCTTAAAACTATAAATTTCTATGGTAATCTCAGAGAGAGACCAAAATAATTGGTAGATGATAAACCTTAGGGATTGCAGGATTGCATCAGCCTCCTAACAACCTCCTAATGATATGCTGACATTGTTTTCCAATACCAAAAGGTCTACAAACACCAACTGCATCCCAAATCTCTTTCTGTCCCAGCTCCACACAGCAGACCAGAGAACTTTCCCTTATGAACTGAACACACTTGCCCTCTCCCCTCCTTGCACCACTCACGAGAGCTGTGGCTTTGCAATATAAATCAACGTTGGACAAAGACCTACCAACAGTGTTTGAGATACTTTTCTATTACATTTCACGTTTTTATTTATTACTGCTATAAAAAAAGACTTATGACTTGCAGGAAAACCTCAGTTCAGTCAATGGCAGCAGAGAGAGAAGTTGCTCTCTAAGAATGTAGCTCCATATGTTGTGCCGGTGGGTCACCGTGTTAATCACAACAGAGCGAATTTACTTTTCACACATTTGACTTTAAAAGGGTGATAACAAATAAATACTTTCAATGTCTCACAGCAATGGATGTGTAATCCTGCAGAAACTGTAAAACTAGTTCACAACAAGATTTATGAGCTTGATTCTGTTTTTATGACCGTTCCTTGGGGGAAGAGAGTAATTTCAAAATGCAGCTGCTTAGTGAAGCTGAAATGAACAGCACAATCAAAATCATTATGTAAATATTGGGGGGTTTGTTTTTAAAATTGCCTGCCAATAAGTACTATGATCACTCAATGACAAAAATACTCCTGCATAATGCAATGTCAAGAGCAGTTGCTTTTATGCAATCCCCTTGGAACTGTTCTGACTATATAAGAAAAGGAGAACATCTGCTGGGAGAGGTATGAAATGGAAAACAAGACCTACTGTCTTCAATGCAAAGATCCTAGTGTGTCCTTTAATACAAAAGAGATTGATAATAAAACTAAGTCTCACAATTAAATGATGCATTGCATTATATGTGTGCATTTCACTATCATAATGTATTAATTGATTCCAGCTATAGTCCACAAGCAGGCAGGAGAATGACAGCACAGCTCCTGGCTGTAGAGGCCAGGAAACGGGCAGGAAAGGGAAAGGCAGGAATGGGAAAGCTGTGGACATGAGCAGGTCTGGGCAGGCAGTGGACAGAAGGCTCTGACTTCCTCCCCACCCAGCATAAAGCTCAAATGGCATCTAATGTCAAGCTTCAGGTCTAAGAGGGAAAGTTTCAAATCAGCATTGTGCGTCCACTTCCAGCATGGTGACAACCAAAGAGAAAGTGTGACTGAGGCAGCTGAGCAGTGCCTTGGTGGAATTTTACTCTATGCTTCCATGAAAACCATCACAGAACAAATGGGAAGGAGACATGAAGTCAGCTTAAACATGTCAACAAAAATTCCTACAAACAGCTCTTGATTTTTGCTAGGGAAAGGACATGTTTTCAACACATGCTGGCTAAAACCAGCTTTAGCTCTAACATTTTGGTTATTCAAAGTACATCACAGCCTTCCCATCAGAGTGAGAGCTTCTTCAGCTTTATGATGAATTTATGCTATTTTTTCTAAGGTAAACATGATAACAAATATTAACTTAAAGAGCACTTCTCTGTGAAGGCATGGGAAGTTTCCAGTGCTAAACTTGACCAATCCATGTTCTGGGGTTAGATTGTCAGCAGGGCTTAATCCAAGTGCAATGGGACTACTCCATCCCCCTCGTATGGACAAAACATCCCAGAAGCCCTTGATGGAATTCCAGGCTTTTATAGCCTTTCAGAAGACTTTGTTCTTTGTTGGAGCTGGGTGCAACATTTATTCTCAGAGATGATATTAATAACTCTGGTCTTACAAAGTGTTGTTTAACAACAGGTTACAAGACCCACCCACCATATAAATGTAAGTAACACCAATGGTTTTATTCTGCTTCTGCAAATCTTGGCATACATCATTCAGCTTCATTAGGGAGAAAATTTGTGTTAGCCCACTCCCAAGTTTAGGAGAAAACATGTCTTCCAATAGCCAGCTCAGATATTTAAGTCTCACTCTCTCTCTTCAGAGCAGTTTGGAGACAGAAATCAATTCAGTTGAAAATTAATTACCAAATTTTTAAACATGTATGTGAATTATTTTCAATAAATGGAATTTTCCAAGGCAGTTAGGCAGTAACATCTCAAACTTTCAGCATTTGCTCCATCCCTGTGTAGTATTTTTGTACAGCTTTGTTTTGGAGCTCTCTAACATCTGAGCGGCTGAAGATGCTGACAGTGCACAGAAACATCTATTTTAATTTTTACAGGCACTTTAAAAATCACTTTTTGTAACTGACATATAATTGCTTTTGACATTGCTGAGGGCCATCCAAGGCAGAAGATGCTTCAAAGGACTCTACAGATTTCCTTTCTGAAGCAAAGGATAAGAATCCGTGGTATTTAAATTAAATTTTTTGACGAATATACAGAAATCTAATGCAGTGGGAAAAAAAAAGGCAAAGAAAAGAGAAATAGGACAGGACTGGAAGTCAGGAAATGTGCTTCCACTGGTGCATGTGATAATCAGTCACAACCTTCAGTGCAGGTGCCCTTTTCACAAACAACCCTCCTGCCCTCAAGGGAAAGGCTCACTCAGCATGCAAGGATGGCTCACTCACATCCGTTCAAAGGAGTATGATCCTGCACCAGTGCCACGATACTCCCCTCAGTTCCAAGCACTTCCATTGTGGGATAATTTGTGCTTGCACGTGTCATACTTGAGGGTGTGTTTCTGCATATCCCGATGAGCTGAAGGCAAAACAGACTTTTGAAAAAGCCCCAGAAGGATGTTGGTCAGATGTTCCATTCAATTATTAATTCCAGGAAGTAGTGGGGTATAAAAATCAGCCCATTCTCTGGGACTCAGAGGGCTTTGGAATATATTTCATGACAGCAGCTCTATAGCTTCTGTTTTAGAGTCCCCAAAACCCCCAGGTGGTCCAGCTTCAAGCTTTCTGGGATGGAAGTGAGAGCTTCAAAAGACTGCTCTAATCTTTAGTTGGTGGAACGGGAGGAAATGCTGAAACCTCTATGTCTGCCTGGCTGGGAGGGCCCAATTCTGCAGGACGTGTCCTAAGGGACCCTCAGGACAGGAGCAGAGCAAAACGTGACCATGTCCTTCTGCCAGGACAGCTCTGCGGCCTCTCACAGTCCCTGCAAGGACACAGTCTCTATCCCAGGCTCTCCAAGGGATCTCCACCACTCCACCTTTCCCTGCTCTGCGCAAGCAGTTGGGAGAGCCATTGCTGACCTCACGCCCCTGCCCCCGGGGTGCCTCCAGGCCCTGCCTCTTCTGGAATGAAACACCTCCCTCAGACCCTCACGTTCAATCTCCTGGCTAATGAGCGTGAGGAAAGAGAGGGGCAGACTTGGAGCTCTACACTGGTAGATCAGGCTGGCTGATAACATCTTGCCAAAGGATTCTAAGTAGGATTTAAGTTTTGTAAGAAGCTGAGGCTGCATTTTGCGTATCTGTCATTGAACGTGGGTCCTGTGACACCGTCTGATCCCCTTAAACCTCCAGATCCCAGTGCCAGAACTGAACTCTGTGTTTCTCTCCAAATGCCAGAAAGATTTTATCCTCTTTGCTGCTAGGAAAATACTGAAAATAAAAACTAGAAAGGTTTAATAATGTCAAAGCCATACAAAAGACTCTAAATCATCATAAATAAATGAAAAAGAAGAAAGTATATTTAATTTAACTTTGAACGCTTGGACTTAACAATCCTGTGGTAAGTTTGAAATGCTGGATATAATTTTTCCTCTGAACTGATGTAAATTATTTCTGCTTTCTGTTACACTGGAGTGAATTATAATTTATTTAGTGGGATTTCATTTAATAAAAATTATTTTACTCCAAGGCCAATGAAAACAAATCAGGTTATACCTTCTTCAGAAAATAATATTTGAAGTTATTAATGCATAATTAAAGAGATACTTTTCCCATTTCAGATTAATACAAACATACATTTTAACATGTTTGGAGAGAAGTTGCATTGTATGTCATGAAAAACTTCTGTAATACTTCTGAAGATGTTGGAATTTATACTTAAACTGAAGTAGTAATATAATGGGTAAAAAATTGCTGTTATTTAATTCAGATAGCTAACTTGTAAGATACTGAACCCTTTTCCAGCTCTGATTAAAAGCTATAATGAAGTTTTATACTGTGAACTGTGACTAAAAAAATATAAAATTGAAACAATGGAGAATTTCTCTGTATTTTTCACAGAGGAAAATCTTTAACCAATCAAATTTTATTATTCAATAGATTTTTTTTTGGTCATTAAATCTCATTTTAAAACATGAACAACAAGCATATCTTTTAATGCTTATTTTTAGCGGTAATGCAGAAGAAAAACTGCATCACTGTTAGTACTGATTCCATCAGCAAATAGTAAAAAATAAGGACCAAACTGGTTTTACAAATCAGTATTTCAGTATGCATAATTACAACTCTTTTCTAACACAGCATTGTAGAGAGCTAAGCAAGCAATAAAAATTCCGGGTATGAATTCTCCGAAAGGCTGACGAGGTTGCTCTATTTGTCGACAGACTGAATGTCAATGTTGTTACAGTTACAGCAATTCCCAGCCAGGCTGCTGCCCATCTCCACATGCCTGCATTTAAATGTGAAACGAGATAAGACATTCTGCTCTGGAAATGAGAAAACCTCTACTTTTTCATTAAGTTCCTATGCTTATTTTCTAGGATAAATGAAACAGAATTTGGCTGCAAACATTATCAGCTATTGCATATAAAGTGTATAAGCTTGTCCATGGAAGTGCTCAAGGCCAGGCTGGATGGGGCTTGGAGCAAGCTGGTGTAGTGCAAGGTGTCCCTGCCCATGGCAGAGAGATGGAACTGGATGATCTCTAAATTCCCTTCCAAACCAAACTATTCTAGGCTTCTGTGATTTTATACTTAATGAATAAGGTAGAACACTGATAACATTCTTTGAAACAACATGTCAGGGAAGAATTCCCAAATCTACATTTTTTCTTAGTGTTCTTAGCACCTTAGTGCATATGGGCAGTGGCTGTCCCAGTCAAGGGGCCAGGAAGGAAAGGACACCCTTGCATTATCTTCTTGTTCTATCACTGCCTTTTTCATCACTTGGAATAAATGAGTTTGTCACTCTCTGCCTCAGTATCTTTTTCAGCATTTAAAGTGGGGATAGCAAAACTCAGTGTCTAGAAATCAGCCTGGGTCTCTTGGAAAGCATCACAGAACACAAGCAAAGGAGCCTGTGAGTGACTTGGAAGGGAATGATTTCAGAACAGCCAAATTCTGCAGAACTAAGCCGTTTCATGTTCATTTATGGCAGCCTGATTGTCTCCATGGAAACATGGGAAAAACACTTCATCTTCTCCATCAACAGAAGAAGATTTGTTTCCATATTACATTCGTTTTAGTGTGCACTGAGCAAAACAAATACTAAAATAAAAGACTCTTGAAAGAGCGATTTCATTATGAAAAGAGCAGCTTCAGTCCTATCATGTGGAAGCACCTCCTGCCAAGGTGATACCACTGTGGAAAACCTTGCAAGATGGGCAGTGTTCCGTGGAACACCTCCGGATTAGGGATGAAATGGAAAAATCACAGACTTGTATGTTTACAGGTAAAGAATTTATTGTCAGAAGAAAGCACTAGAATTATTAAGTTATAGGGGTTTTAGCCATGAGACAGAATCAAAACTACCCTGAATGAATGAGGGCTGTTTCTGCTGCTGCTGCACATGGGTTGTACTTAAATCTAGAAACAGGAAACACATCAGAAGTGTAAATTGGCTGGGGCTGACTGGTGTAATAGATTGTTGCCTAATGGAATTTTCATTGCTTCTGAGAGGAATTACCTAAGCAGGAAAAGATGAAGCTTCTCTGTGGATAATCAATTAGTCATATAATTGATATCTGGAAGGGGTTTAAATGGGAAATAAATGAAAGGACAAGCACCCAGCCTGCCTGGTTTTAAAGTATAGTAATGATAAATACAGCAAAGAGAATTCCTTCTTCAAGCATGAGTTTAACAGAAACAAGTGCTGGGAAAATCAGTGAGTACCTGATACCATTCCTCACTCCAAAGTGCGAGAGAGAAGCTCTAGTGAGAAATAAATAAAGATGAAAATTCCCAAATTACAAAATAATTTTGTACAAATTAACTCCTCTCTGCTGGAATTGATCCGTAATTGCTGGAATTGTGCTAAAGGTGGAAATTTTGAGACTGGGGGTTTGTAAACAGTAGATCAGTGGCTTTTCTGCACAGAATGAGATGAAAGGGTAAAATTAGCAGGTAACCTCAGGAGTGGAAAAAGCAGATTGTCAAATGGGCTGGAAGACAAAAAGTGGTCACAAGGAAGAGCATTAGCATTGCAGTTTAGAAGTGTCGAGTGGAATGACAGCAATGAAAAGGTGAAGTCACAGGACTCATACCACACTGCAGAATTTATGTACAGAAGGAAAAAACTCCCAAGACTGGGTTCTTTCTACAGTCTTTTTTTCTTGCTACACTTTAGTTGCTGGCAGCTCATAATCCAATATTTAATTCACACAACCTTAAGTTCCTATCTTGGTTTTGAGAGCTCAAAATTAACTTTTAACAAGAAAAGATCACCTCTACAGAGCTGCTGCTAATCGAAGTTGCCTTTATTTAATTCTCTGACAAATGCTACAATTCTCATCTCATTAATGTATTGCAGGGCATCTTGATATGTCTTTTGATAAGTGACAATAATTTTTAAACACACAAACCCAATGTTTAGAAGGCTTTCAAGGGATTCAAAGTTTAATTAAAATGCTTTATGTTTCTCAAAAAAAAAATGCACTGATGAAGATATCATCTGACAGAGGAGAAATGCTTTTTCTCTTGCCAATATTTAGCTAAAATAATTCTGAAAGAAGATCCTTTATGAAGAATTAAAGTTTGAACAGTTCCTTAGTTGAGTAACTGTGCGGAATAACTAAAATGTTGTTTTGTCCTTTTCCTACAGAGAAAGAGCTGAAGCTGCCTCAGGCAATACAACAGCAAACTCTGTAACCTTGCACTCAGCACGGTAGCTAAAATTGACTTCTACAACAGATGAACAACTGTTCATAAGAGAATTGCTTGATTTCTGGAACACCTAGGCAAGAACTGCCTTGGAAAAGAGTAAGCTCCCTGAGTTATGAAGTCAGACTGAATTATTCAGGGTTCCTGATGTACATGTTATTTTTTTATTAGAACAAAGATAAAACAGACTTCTAATAAAAAAGAAACGTATGTATCAGAAAAGCTGAATAATTCAAACACGAAGTGACAACTGAATTGGAAACTGGGGTTTACTGTCTTTCAGGGAAGATATATTAGATTGTATTTCCAGAGTCAACTTGTCTGATCTATCTCTAGACATATCTGGAGGCATTGCTCCAAATACTTTTCTGATTCCCAACAAGATCCTTGTGGAATAATGACAACCAGAAATAGAAAAAGCACAATTGTGACCTTAGTATTAAGGAGTTAAAAAGTTCCATTTATGTAAATTTGCTATGATGTTGAGAAAACATAAATTTTATTGGAGCACAATTTATCCACTCCACTGCTTCTCCTGGAAAATATATTTTGATTTGCTTTTAATCACTAATTGCCATTTTAATAAGGGCGCATCACTACAAAGAGATCTTCTGTACTTCCAGAAGAGGTTGGAGCAAGGTGTACAGTAAGGAAGACTCTCAAGGAGGACATATCTCTCCTCCTCTCTGATTCCTCCTCCCACTTCCATAGGGTTTGCAATAACCCCCTGTGGTATTTGGGCTGACACTGAACTGGAAAATGAGTTTAGCTTGATTTTGCCATAGTCAAACATTAAAATCTGTTCAGAGAAAATGTGTTTGTCTGATGTGAATACTGAATTTACATTTATAATTTGGGCAAGATCATTTTCCAGCTGATTTCACAGCACTTTCCAGGATATAGATGCTGCCAGAAAGCCTAACTCAAAATTTTTATCCAGCTGAAGTCACATCAGAGCAAAGACTGAAGACAATCTGGGCATGCCAGGAGTGCACAAGGGAAAATAATAACTGAGAGCTTCATGCTCTGTGCTCTGACCCTTTTTCAACACTTGGGATATTAAAGTAACTTTCCTGAGATCCAGAGGTGGGGAACAGCTGTACAAACTAATAACTCTGAGCAGCAGTTAAGTTCCAGTCCAGTCGCCTCTATCACAAGAAACACTGGCACATCAGCTTCAGCTGCTGCCACAGAGGCAGCCTTAGTGTTGGGTACTATTAAGTTCATCAACAACTGAGNTGAGTAAAAATGCAATTCTGCCCTTGTAATTCTCTTGAGAGCCTTCATGTTATACATCACAATTTGGAGGCAAGGAGTCAGCGTTTCAGTTCAGGGTATTTAATTCAGCTACTCACTTTAAGCATCCCTTGCTTAGACAATACATAGGGATAAAAAAATAAAGAGAGTGAAGACATTGAGAAAATATAATTAAAATAAATATCAGTATTTTAGTGTATTATTCCATGTGCATGTCTGGTATGAATTATGAGGAAATATCACAAGATCTCAGATTAAACTACAGTAACAGCCTTTGTACTAATGTGCAAGACCTAATGAGGGAATTCCTTTCTCTCTTTCTCACACAGTATCAATTTCATACTCTATAGATTTTTAAATGGCCCACAAATCTTTGTGATTTTTTTTTTCTCTAAAGGAAGACTACCATAGGAGGTTTTTTAATGTGAGTTGAACAGTTAATAACAGTCAAGATATTTATTAGGCATAATTGGCCCCTTGAACAACGCAGGTTCTATGTGGGACGTGGCCGTCAGTGGGTGTGTAGCCCTTACTACTGGTCCAGTCTGCTGAACTGGGTGGTGGCACACTGACATTAATATATAGATGGATTTTTTCAAGGGCTTGGCAAACACTTCAGAACAGCAGGTGTCAAACTGCCAATGTCATTGTTTCCACAGAAACATCCTTCTTTCCTCCTTCCAGTGGATTGTCTCAGCAGCTCCTCCTTAAAGTTTCCTATCAAGCTAATTAATTTAGCAGTCTCCCAGGCTGCAGGATGATTTGAAACTCAGCATGTTCTCCTACTGGTAATTTGCTAGTATGTCTAAATTTTACACCAGTTAACTATGTTTTCAGGTCGATTTCTGGATCATTTGGCTTTAGAATGAAGCAGGACAAAGCCAAAAGGCTGCAGCTAAAAGGCTTTACTGACCTTTCTTATTTACTTGAAGGCCGAGAAATCAAACAGATGAAGAGGAAGCTTGGCAGGCTTCTGATAAAAATACAGAGAAGGGAAACGTGTTTTTACAGACAGTGAACTGTCAGGTTTTTGTAGTGAAATAAAATGAACATATAGTTGCTTTCTGTGAGTAATCTGAAATAAGGTATTCATCCTGCTTAAAATCCCAGAGCGTTACAGCTGGAGTGCTGATCCTTTAAAATGCTGTCTATCCACAACTTCCTCTGCTGGCATTCACTGGCAATTAAAAATTGCTGTAGAAATGTCATCATCCATGAAGAGCCATTACCTGCATGGGAAGTACTAAGTGCCTCCATCAGAGAATGTGCAAATTTGCAAATGGCCATATTTTTACAGATACTTATCTTTTAATGATGAAACACCAGACATTATCATAGACCAGTGCAGGTTTTGCTTTCTTTGGGATGAGGATTTCACTTTCTGCTTTCAAATGGGCTTTGCTAAATGACTCATAAGATAGAGCCAATAGGAAAGTAGGGAAATACTTATCTACACAGCTGCCTTGGTCACTCAGAGCATTAAAATACTTTACTGTACTGCTGACACGTTTGAGAAAGAAATGCACACCAGAAACTAACAATGGAAATACAACAACAGTAGACACAAACATTCTTCCTACCATGAAAAAGCTCATAGCTGGGCAATACATATTACTGCTCCTACTATGTTTTAAAAGAAAAAAAACCAGAAACCAAACAGTAGGGACAGGTTGGGTCAATGACCCCATCTCTGCATGCTGTTATGATGCCAATATCTTTGTCTCTCATGCTTGATAGAGCTGTCAGAAGAGGAGAATGGAACAGCTAGAATCTTTCATTCTCATGTAATGAATAATTTACATCTCCGTTACTTGCTTGAANAGTAATAAAGAATACGGGATTTTTTGCATGCTTCACTTACCAGTTTCCCCAAAGTCATGTGAAGATGACAACATGCGTTCATACATGTGCATGTACACAAGCAATGCAGGAAGAAGAAATCATAAAAGCATCACTGCTAACATCTAGCTAATGCACATAGCTTCCAAATGATGTTCAAATTTGTTCAACACTACAGTTGAGGATTTGCCATATAAAACACCATTATACTGTCTGATATGATCCCACATGGTGATGGAGAAACCCACAACTGATCACGCTGTCTATCAGAACAGAAGCTTTGGACCCTTCCCAAGAAGAAGATCAGCTGGAAGCCACTTTATTACATTAGATTACACATTTAATTAGAGGTACATTATCCATCAACACCTAAAAGCTTCTAGACTCCTTTTACTGTTTCCTTGAGGTTAAGTGTGCCTATTATCAATGCCCTAGGTCAGATTGTAAGAATATGCAAATGCACAGCATAGCCTCAGATTTAGTGGGGAAAGACAGAAAGTCCTTAACAGAGTATTGCTGCCCATTAATGACATCTCAAGCTGTGTCCACACTCCCATGTAAAGTTTCTTCCTCTCCAGCACCATGAATTTTCTGAATTCGGTATAAAACCAAATCGTAATCTTGTTTTATTAGAAAGTGAAGAGTGAAGTCAGTCTTTTGGTAACATTTGAAAGAAGTATCTCAGATAAAATTTGTACATGGCAGGGAGAAGGAATAGGGCATGAGGCCATCTGTCTTCTGCCTGAAACTGGTAAAGGCTTTAATGGGGATACACTGGGGATCTGGCAAGAGAAGGAAACGAATGAGAAACAGTTAATGAAGCAGAATGTGAGCGAGCATCAACCAGTGTGATAGGCTGTGATGACTCTGAAATAAAGATATGTGCTCTTCTTGTAGGAATTATAGAGTCCTGAGGCGAATCTCTAGCAAACTCCTACGTGAACAGCCCCCAGGGAGCACTTAATGTTATGTGAAGAACAGAAGGCTTCATGTCCTGGTAACTGTGCATTTTCCACACGCTGGGTAAAAAGCCCAGACCTAAAAAATATCAATCAACTAATGGTCTTGGAAATGCATGAGACAGAGAGGTACTAGAAATACCAAGTAGTAAGACAGAAATACCAGAGATTCTTTCTGACTGTTGTGTCTTCTGAGGGTGCACTGATCCCACTCCTATCTCTAGTACACACATTACTTGAGAGCTTCCAAAGGCAACTGAAGTACCACAGAAATGCTGTTTCCCAATGTGTCAGGATGTTCTGGTACTTTAACCACAGGCTGTCTGCCTGCTGACATAAAATAATCCTAATTTTCCCCTCTAAAGTTTTGCCCAGATTCCATTTGCTAATTCAGCTTGCAGCCAGCATTTAATTTAACTCTAGGCTGTATCCTCTGCTTTGAGGAAAGGCTGGCTCATCTCACTTGGAACGACTCAGAGGATTCAATATCCAATTAACTTTCTGAAAATCTAGTTGTTCCCCAATTTTGCCAGTTGAAGTGAGTAAGTGCTAAAGTTACTTACCAACACTATCTTTTTTTATATCTTGACATCCTATCTCATCAGCACTGCCTTGAAATATTGACCGGGGAAACTATGCTGATGTTTAATTGGAGTGGGTGTGGTGGGAATGTGTGTGTTTGTGTGAGTGGAATTTCATCAATTAGCACCTACCAAGTTACTTTTCCAAGCGGGAACCAATATAAATGTTATTACATATCCTAACTGGGCCTGCAAAGAGCACAAAGGCAAGAACCAGAATCTGTATCTCAGTATAACCTTAACTCTCAGACTGTAGGAGAACAATTATGTTCTGATATAACTAAATGATTCGGTCCAGTGAAATCTATAATCTGCAGTACCCCAACTCACTTAGAAATCAAAAGCCCCATCTGTCCACTATCCAGATGAAAAGAAGTGTGAGTTGTCTGTGACAACTGAATAAATCCTTCTGCACTGCAGGACACCACAAGCAGCAAGCCATCCCCTATGCTGCTTCAGCTGAGGGCTGGAAAGTTCAGCTATGAACAGTAACTTAAACTGAATTAAACAGGTATCTACAGATCTTGTCAACATATCCAGAGATTTCTATTCAGCTCAAGAAATAGGATCTTAAATCTACAGAATAATTAGAATATTATTTTGGCACTATATGTATAAAACAGCACCAACAATGCCTTTCTCTTAGCCTTGAATTTACTTTTCTGAAAGTTGTACCAAAACCAGTTGGTCAGCTGAATACACCACTGAAAATCCATGTGATCCAGATGATCAACAGGTTGCCTACAAATCTAGGAGGAAATGAGCAGTATGAGCTGTGTTTACTGAAGGGATTCCTATTGCAGTATGTGAGAGGCACTGATGCAGTACAAGGGAGAACTCCAGTTAGAGGATGTGGCCGCACCAGCTCTTGGGAAAGGAACACGGGCTTGTGGAGGCATTACAAAACTGTGTTTGCAACGCAGGCATCAAACACAGAGGGCACAGAACCTTGGCATGGATGTGAGCTGTGGCAGGAAAAGCCAGATTGCTATTTTGAAAGCCCTTGAACTGATTATGATCCTACCTGTAGTCTGGTCGATAAATACACATCTTGTCACCTTGGTGAACAACAGAAAGAATGATTTCCCTCATTAATACAAATTGAACTTTCAGTTCCCAGCAACTCAGATTACAAGAGGCTCTAAGGATGTGTGGCCAACCCCGAACAATTACTCAGGTTATAGCCCTAATTAACATTCCTGTGGTCAGTTTTCTAATTGTGTAAGTCTCATAAATTTGCATTTCCAATGCAGTGTGGCATTTTAAATGTTTAGAATGTTCACTACCTAAAAAACTGGAAAAATAGATTGATTGGATGTTCTTATTTTAAGTATTACCCTGCAAGCAAAATGCTATTGCTGTAAGGTACTGGTGAAAGACACAGATTATACCAGCTATGAATATTCTTGTCTACAGCTGAGGTTATGTTTAAGAAAAAGGGGCAAGCTTGGATTCTGTGGCATTCACTTGCATGTGATAGTGATACAGGAGGAAGTTTCAACTCAGCAGATTTTCTTGGCCATAGTCTCCAGTTTTTAACCCTCCAGGATGTATGAGTCTTATACAAGAAAATTTGGTAAGAGGCAGCAATTAGAAGATGCCAGAATTTGGCTTTCAAGGTTCTAAGCCACTGCAATGATTAGACTTCATTAAAAGGACAGTACTTTAAGTGATGATGAACACATGCTGAATTTACCCCAAAACTGGGGCCAGTTGACTACATGTGCAATTCAAGCTCTTATCCAAAGTCTTTGGCTGAACACGTGCTTCGAGAAATCTGTGATATGGAGAGGTATGAAACAGAGCTTCTCTGTGCAGGGCCGCTCATGGTGAGGGGAATTGCCATTTCAATAACACACTTTCAAACAAAAACATTCTTTCTAGTATCTGAAGCAATCTAAAGCACTTGGTGTCCATTTCATGTAAGGGAGTGCAATCCCTCAATAGATTCTGTTCCACATTTCCCTGCAGTCTGTGTAATTGAAAGGGACAAAAATGTAAGTTGCTCCATTTGAGAGACTAAAACAAGAAATGAAAACATTTATATCACTTAAATCTGATTCACTCACATTTCTACTTAAATCTAAAAAATCAAAAGTTCTCCAGT
Organism: Dryoscopus gambensis; assembly: GCA_013389985.1. Classification (NCBI taxonomy): domain Eukaryota; kingdom Metazoa; phylum Chordata; class Aves; order Passeriformes; family Malaconotidae; genus Dryoscopus; species Dryoscopus gambensis. Next base: position 53,193 of record WEIT01037464.1, on the reverse strand, counting down.
ATTTGACAACTACCAGCTGGGAAATTATATTGATATGGAAATGTCAAGACATAAACATACCAGGTGGGAAGCCATCTCATTTAACGTTAGAGTCCCACACTGCAGGCATCTAAAACCCAACCACTCTTCTACCTTGTTTTTTGACAGCAATCTGAATATGAGCTGAATTACACCCTGGAGTATCTATTTGCCTGTACCGATGAGAAACAGAATCCAGACAATCAGATCCATAGTGACAGACACAGAAATGTAGACATGAATCCCTGCTGCTGTGATGATACACCTTAAGGATATTGCAACAATCCATACAGAGAAAAGAGAGATAGAACTTTGGCAATCTCCTATGTTATTGAGGTATTGCTATTAGAAATATTTAATTACTAACAACACTACCATAAAAAACCCCAAAAACTCGACTAGAGGGAGTCTCACACAATTTACTTGTGAAGAATTCCCAAAATCTTTCCTTTGGCCATTTCATAGGGGCAATTTTTAAAGTGCTTTCCTTAGATAAGAAGAAAGAGAGGGGTATCTTATCTTCCATTATTCATCAAAAAAATTCGAAAAGCACTCATGCTTTGAATTTAGTCAGCAAATGATATATCAACAGGTACCATAGCTACTTATTAAAGAAGCAGCATGTTCAGCCCTGTACCTGAAATCAAGAACTTGTCTTTGCCTATATCTTTTGAGTGTTGAGGTGTGTAAGCCTGGTAAACAGGATTATGGATTCCCTGTTTCGACTATATTAGTTACAGTGACTTTGTTAACCTGAGCTTTTATACTCCTGTTATCTATCAGAACTGGTACCTCACTCTGGTAGATACAGCCTAACACTATTAGCACCTTAGGAAGATTTTAAATTTCTTTAGTAATCCTTCAAGAACCTTATAAAATTGCAGTAGCTGCACTTTAGCTTGTGGGGAAATGAAAGCAAGAGATTTATCAGTCTTAGGCAAGGAAATATGGAGGAAAAAAGGCAGAGCTAGACAGAGAATTCCAGTATCCCTGGCTGCCAGTTCTGTGCCAGTTCACTGAAATGTGCTTCTCTGTCATCATGAATTAGCCACATTTATGCTGCACTCTGCATTTGCAAAAGTTGGAATTTCTGGATGCAACTGCACGTGAGAGAGACCCGTTAGCAGGAGTGGCCTCTCCTGGCTGGCTGAAGGACTGGTACTGTCAGGATTAAAGAGAGGATTATTTTATTTGCGCTGTAGACAAGAAAAATCCCTGTATATTCACAGAAATGTGGATAGAGCCCTGAATATGACACAATAAATCTCCAAGGAGATGCAGGCTCTGCTCCTCATCCCAGAGCTCCCTGCTGATGTATTGCAGAGATGCACTGGGAAGCAATTTCTGAGCGCACGGTGTCTCGCAGGGGCAGCCAAGCCAGGAGTGCCGTGGTGCCTGTCACACTGCACCAGGGCTTGGGGGAAAGACAGAAGGACAGGAACATTCCTGCAACTGCAAACTTTGCTGGATTTCGGGAGAATTTCCCACCCATACCCAGAACTCATAAAAAGAACTGACACCATTTACATGCACAGAACACTCCCTACAAGAAAAAAACCTGAAAGAACCAGTATCAGCGGGAGAAAGAATTAAGATTAATAGGCAAACAAGGATTCACACGGCATTAATAGATCATAGCCAGATTTGAATACAATTAACTTAATGGACATCAACTACAGGAAGCAATAGAAAGTGAATTGTGTTGCCAATGCCATTTGAAAAACAATCTGTGCTCTTGGAAGTTCTGTGTTTGTGCATGTATTTCATATTTGGGGTGACTGGTACACCTCACAAATAGAAGTTGCAAACTTGAGAAAAAATATTTTCCATCTCTCCAACTAAAATCAACTTCCAAACTTTCTTCTCTGTTATGAAATGCCAAGTTTTTAAGTAATGATCCCTTCAAAGTGTGTTAGACAGAGAAATATGCCTTCTGACAACTTCTTGTGAGGCCAAAATTGGATCAGAAGATTTTAAGATTAGCAGAAGCATCCCCATATCCCCATGCCTAGTGGGAGGGTTTATCTCTAAGAATGTCATCTCAATAAGAAAGTTTATTATTTCTCGGTTATTTCAATTATAGATAGAAAAAATAAATAAAGATTCATTAATGCTCTGAATGCTGGCTGTATAAATATTCATTCTTTCTCCTGTTGCCTTTTTATTTATGCACTTGCCTCACACATTAAGAGTTTTTAAGGGCAGGAACAGTTCCCTTTGGGAAAAAAAATTGTATAAGCAAAAGGATTTTTAGTTTGTTATACTAATAGCAACAAAAAAAAGATGATTACTGCTGAAGGAGATTTCTGTCCCTCCAAATCCTTCTGATATTTATGCAAACACTCAGAAAGGCTGTGTTTTTTCCCTCTGCGGAAGAAATCTTTCATACCACAGTGTAAAAGCAGAGTCGATATTCCCACTGAGCAGGTTAAAGAGCTCATCAAGTTCGGTGTTAAACCAGGGGCATCTCAAGGAACAGAGCGTACACAGAAGGCAGATGGGAACAATTTCAAGTCCACTTGAAAATTCCCAAAGCAGTAAGGGGCACATATGTTTTTATTTCCCTAGGCACAGGCTAGGAGAGAACTGTTCCAGGGCTACCTGATGTGCCTATGGAAAATGTCGATTAGCATGAGGAACACCAAGATTTTGCTATGGATGGATCCGTGGCCACCCCAAGTGACATTAATTTTGGGAGACGCTCAGTACTTCTGGATCTGTTACTGCCTCAACTCCTTTGCCAAACCGTCCTGCAGATTTATGGAGAAGCAAGCAATATGGCTTGTCATAAAGCAGTTTCACACTCTCTGTGTAAAGTTCCCTGCTGCTTTATTTGGATTCTCAGGCACTGCTCTCCTGCCTTGTTCCTGTGCTGCTGCACAGTTCCATTCCATCTCCACAGTAATCTCTAACAATTGAGTGTGAAGTGAGGCTATTAGGAAAAGACAAAAGCATCTTGCTACAGGACTCTCTATAAATGAGAAGCATATTCCTAATTTCATATTGGTATTTCATTTATTTTAGGCTTATAAAGGGCTCATATTCTCTAATCATGCAAATGGATTAATGGATTATTAAGTGTATTTCCATTTCCATCAAACTTCTGATGTCAATTTTTCTTCAGTATTGGGGTAATGGAATTACTTTTTTTTTTTAATATGCTCCATTGTGGATATCTGGTCTTTATTTGTAAACAAATAGAACAATAATGGAGGAGATAATTACTGCTTGTACAGAAAAAAGGCTGCCTAACTATGGGGTTGTCACTGTAAGTATGCTGGATTCTACCAAAGAAAACCTTGAAAGCTTGTAATTGAAAGTGAGTGCACCCCTGGCAGGCTTTACACTGATAAAAAGGGCACGATAATTAATCACTTGCCTTATTAGAAAGAAATGATTCTACACAATGATTAAAAATGACTACAAGAGCTGATACCCTGTTACCTCCTCAGGAAAGCAGCTTTGTGAATATAAGAGACAATAACTGGAAGTTCTGTCAGCAGCAGAACACAGACAAACTGCAAGGGACACAGTAAGGGCAGTGCTAACACCACGGAAGAGATTATTAAAATACAATATATTCTAAAACCATCTCCTGCTGAATGAAAGGAATGCTCTAATAGCATACGTGATTAGCTGGAAGGAAAATCTCAATAGAAAACTGAGGTTGAACTCTTTCCTAGTTTGTCTTCCCAATCATGTGGTTTTTCCTTCAGCAATGAAACCACAGACCCTACCTATGGACTCTGGACTACCTATGGACTCCTTAATTAATAGTATATTTAGCTTCAAGATATACCCACAGTATACTTGTCATCACCATGGACATTCTCTCTAAGGACCAGGTTATGCACACGACCCAAACAAATTAAAAGACATCTGAAAATGACCAGCGCCCTTGAATCTCCATATAAAGCATAAATATTTTTGGCAATACTAAAAAAACCCCCAATAAAACCCAAACCCCCAAATCAAACAGAGACCACTTTGCTACCTCAAATGAAAACTACAGAATTTTGCTGCAACCTGGTGATACCTGTTCTGGTGGGTCATGACTGGTATGGATGCTAAACACTAAATAATTACTTTCCATGATTCTTACTGTCTCTTGATGAAACAACAGATAAGAGGAAAGAGGCTGAAGGGGCAGAGTGTGTTTGTGGGACATGGTGGGAGTACATATGCTTAAATTTAAGATGAAGCTCAATACCCTTCCCATCAGTCATGAAGTTTGAAAACAGGCTCAAATTAGCACTGCAATGAAACTACCCTCGAACAAAAAACTTTGAATATTTTAGACTAAGGAGAAAATCAACCATTTAAACGATGGCTTCTTTTGGAATCAATCTGATTTCTATGACCTTGAATTTTCAGAAATCTAGGCATTGTTATTTATCAATGGCACTTCTACAACTGTCTGACAGACCACACAGGCAGACTAGAACCAACCTCTGGCTCTGAAAATGCATCTTCTCAGTGTCTTCCTCTCACGCCTTATAAAGGGGAAGAAAAGCAACAGGAATATACTTGGGATATTAATGACAAAAAACTACAGCAGTTCACACTTTTTGCTGACTGTGACTCATTAGCCTTGTCTGCCCACCCATCCTTTATCTTCTCATAATTTCTTACTAATCATCTTCTACATCAAAGCTTTTGGGTGGTTCTAATACTGTGAAATCATCTAATGAAGTACCATACTTCAAATTACATTTCATATAACAGCAGGTTATCAGATTGATAAAATATAGCAGGAAAAATGCCCAAGTGTCAAACCACTGGAGCTTTCTTGTGATCACAACCCTGGCAATAACAACTGAAATATTCAAGCACCCAACCCTGCATTTCCTCTGGGAGTGGGAAACATGCAAGTGTGAAAGGTGGTGGATGGTACCTGCCGCAAGTCAGAGTGTTAAGCCTTGATTTAGGTCAGCATGTGGACAGGTATCACAACGGGGAAGCTGTCTCTTAGATCCTCTTTTCAATTCTCTCCCCAAAAGCTTTGGTATCTTTGTCAAGGTGGTGTCATAACAAATATGAAGAAATCATGAAAGCAATGGTTCATCAAAGCTGCTCACTCTCTGGAGCCTTTAATATCAAGCTCAGTAACCTCAAATGGACCTGGAACAGGTGGGCATGCTGCCACCTCTCCTGCTATGGAAGCTATTCCACTCTCAGCAGTGCTCCTCCTGCCCAAACACGGGATCCCGCTGTCCGACAGCGCAGCCAGCTTGGAGGAGCCAGTCAGGCACAGGAAAGACAGCGATGACATTAAAGCAGCATCTCTGCTGTCACTGAAAACAAAGGCCCCATTTGCTGTTTCCTCTGTTGAGGCAGGTGATAAACAAACACTGCAGAGAGCTCTCAGCACGACAGGGCACCAGCAGCACAGCAGATTTTGCATTGCCCTGTGTACTGGCTTTCGTAAGAAAGCTTTAGGATTGAGACTTCTTGCCCTTAAAGCAAAACATAAGCAAGTCTTATTAAAACAGCAAGTAGAATTTTCCCCTGGGATGTTCAAACAAGCTTTCCTGGAGAGAAAAAAACCCAGTCCATTTATAGCTCCACATGTGCAACATGCCCTTCTTCATACTTGACATTTGTGCACATAAACACAAGCTCAAATGTCAGGAAAACAACAATTCTTTACTCAGTTTCTCAGACTTTAGAACTTGGGCTGTTGTATGGAAATTCACAGACAAAAGGGCTGTTTTTTTCATGTTGACCCATCCTGACCAGAACTGCAGCATCACTGTCACGGGAAAGTGATGAAGCTAATAACTTAACGAGGTCCCCAAAGGATTGAGCATTTATGCAGACAGCAAAAATACCTAGAATTATCATAATTAACCACACAAAGGATTTTAAAGCTTAAATATTTCAAGGCTTAAGCCTGCATCTGTGAAAGCCCAGTAGAAGACCTAATGGGAAGATCTGTGCAGCTGAGCTGGGGGGCTGTGATGGATGACTGTGACGGTGGCTGTGCGTGGCTCGCTGTCTGCTTCACTTGCTCTCCCACACTGGCATCCCAAAACACTCACTGGCACATTAAGAATCCACGTGTGCTGTGGCTACAGAAGGTCCTCTCTTCTCTGCATCATTCCTGCTGGCCCTGCTGCCTGCAGCTGTAGGGAGTTTCTCCGGTTCTGAAGGTGTCTTAGAAGTGGCCTTCAAAGGACAATGTTGTGTATGAAGAAAATTCCTGCCTATTTGCTTATTGTCCGGTTTTAACACAGCTTTTTCTCTAATGCATCTGCCTCAAACTCCTGTGAAAAAGGGGACATTGGACAAGTTTGTGTCATTCAGAAAAGAAATTCCCATTTTCCTCTGTTGTTTTCATCCAGACTTTTGATGACTTAAAATCCAAATAAGCTGTGCTGGTGGCTGACTTACTCAAAAGGCAAAACTGAACCTTGCAGAGAGAGTGAAATAAAAAAAAAAAATTAAAGTTATAAGTTTCACTGAGTTTATAATTATTCATAAGAACAACTGGATACTCCAGTAAGAGGCCAACAATACACACGTGTCAAACATGCATGAAATGGGAAAAGAAGCCTTATCTCTGCAGTGTTCAGCTAAGGCCAGCAACCACTTCCTCCCATCTGGGCCTAAAATTGAATTATTATTAGAGATGTGCCAGTGCACTGGGATCTCTTTATGTTTCTGTGTCACAGCTGTGAGCCATCCCATTCCCATAAAGCAGGAACCCAGCACGGAAAACACAAGACATGTGCACTGGTTATTTGCAGCCATATGTGTATGGCAGCCAATCCATCTGGAGCCTGTTCTGCATGCCAGATATTTTTGGGAGACTGGACTGGAAGAGGGGCCCATTAGATATCCAGAGTTAATTGGTAACATTCTCTTTGCCTTTTATCTTCCCTGCCTTTCATCTGTGGATGTTTTGCTACATGAGATGCTGAGGTGCCTTTAGACAGAAGTAGTGTTATAGTGTCTTAAATATAATCCCCAAATAGTTTTAAAACATACTGATGTGGGAGGGTCACCTCTTCAGTGAAGTTAATATTGGTAGACAGAGTATTAAAACCAAATAGCTTCTTTTGATGTGCAGATTGGCAGATCAAGGAATCGTAATCACTGAACTAAATCTCTCCGAAAGCTCTGCAGCATACATATGCTCATTAGAGCACAATATTGCTACTTAGCAAGCCTCTGAGTAATATTTATAAAAGGAATAAATACAGTTAATGTGAACAGTTCCATGACTTGAATGCCTTGGCAATGCATTTGATGGGTTTTAAAGATGAATAAGATATGCCTTAAACCTTAATTTACCTAAATATAATTGACTCTTGACAACCTGAGCAACTACTACAGATCATGATCAGAAACAGTTTATTGTACAACTTGTTTGCCCTTAGTGGTTTACAAGATATATCTAGTATTTCTCAAATTAAAAAAAAAATAATGGAATCTCACTGTGAAGCCTTAGTCATGATAAATATCAGAGGGAAAGTTGTAATAAAGATGGTTTAGTTAGTGTAATATTTAAGATAAACTCAAGCTCAATAACATTAATTAACATGGAATTTGCTAATCAGTAAATCATGCCAAAAACCAAATCTCAAAATAAATCATTCCCCCCGCCTTAGACTGCCAGGATTTTTAATATAAGATACTTATATAATGCAATTATTGCTGTTTTACATTGGTGCTTCTGGGTTAACTTGTTGGTGACATGAGAAAAAAAGTATTTCCTTTTAAGTAATTTGTTCATCTTATTCCCAAACCTCTAAAGAGTATCTAATTTTACATGTATTATAAATATGTATCAAGTATTCTATACGTATATGCATCAAAATAGTTAAAAATAGCAAAGAAAAAAATTGTAACCTCTGGAACAAAGATAGTGGACAAACATAGGCAGCACTATTCTAAACCTTCTCTTCCAAAGCACTTGGAAAACAAAGCCTCCATCTACTCAATTGAAAATGGGAAAAAAAAAACAACTTGGGAGCTACAGACCGAATCCCCACATCCTCAGCAAAACTCACGGGCAACTACAGAACCTGTGTAGCCTTTTGGCAACGGAGTGAGCTCTCAGAGCTACAAACTATGCATGATAATAAAAACCCATTATGGTTGAGGAGCTGCCTGGGCTCTTTGGAGCCTTTTGAAGCTGTTGGCCACCAGCTCTGTCCCCCCTCAACTCCCCCTCCCTTTAAAGAGATGAAAGAGAGCTCCGATTTTTTTGCAACTGATGTGTCTCGCTGGACGATCATTTCTCCAATCTTTACTGCAAGAGAAGGGCAAACAAGATGTGCTTCACACACTGAGAAGAGTGAGGAATGAGTGGAGAAGAATTAGAAATGAGTTGCTGCTCCATACCCCATGGGGACATGCAGGCAAGAGAAGCCTTTCGTCTAACCAGAACCTTAAAATGCCAGTTGCCATCTCCCCACAGCTGCTTACACACTTGTGCACTGATTGTACCAGAGGCTCAGGATGAGAGGTTTGTCTTTGCAAATAACCTGAAAGGCTGGTACCTGACGTAAATTTCTATAAAGGAGGAAAAAAACCCACTATTAAAATCTTGAAATTTAGTAATGGTCTCATGGCCCTAAACTATTTCATGTCTGACATCCTCACTTGACCTCTGGCTTCCCTATCCTGCAGGTTCGCAGCGATGACTCTTCATCCACCCCAGTGCAAGGACCATCAATTTATTGCACGCATGAATAACTCTCTTCCCAAATTGGTTTCTTCTGAGAGAAGCAATGAGAGTAATTTTGCAGTTTTAAAGCATTATAAGGGCCCAAAGCTGTCAACAACCATTAATATATGAAGCAGGGTTAAATTTCTTGACACACAGCTGGCACAGCTTCATCAGATTCAAGTGAGAAATTCAGTGATAACTGCTGGCCAAGATGACATTTTCCTGTTCACTTATGAAACTTAAGAAGTGTAAAGACTAAAAGCACTGATAATTTTTAAATAAAAATACCTGTAAATACATATTACTATATACTAAAATACGCACATGTACAGCACAAGGTAACCTCTTCTTTTGGTGACTTACACCACTCTTTGCTTCTCATGGCTTTCTGAGGTAAAACGAATTACTTACTTTTTGCATTCCTAAACATTTTAAAATGTTCTTTGCTCCATGTTGCTGGAGAAAATTTCCTCTCACATGATGTGACAAACCAGTTCTAGAATGATGTAATGTTTGACAGTACTGTGCCACCCAAGGACCTACAGCAAAGGACACAGGCTTTGCCCTATTCAAAGATGATGAAATGGTGGTCTCAATTACTCAATTACTTTAAATGATTGTCTCTTTTTAATTCATTAAATTGGAGTAGGCAGATTAATGCCATTTCAGGAACAAGAGGAAAAGACACCTACAACAAAGGAACGTTATGGTAATTGGCACTTGCAAAAACAGAAGCAGTGCTTGAAACCTTTTCTCTAACACCAGGAGTGACCTGATCACACTGGTGAATATAAAACGCCTCAACTCTATGCTTTGACTGAGTGTAGCAACAAAAGAGCTCTGAGGACTCTTGTGAAGAGAACACAGAGGGCTAAACAAGCCTCAACTCTTATCAGTGACCGTGGACATTAAGGGCACTTTGCATCCCCAAGGGATATGCAGTACTCTGGAGAACCAAAGCCTATAAAAATGTATTAATTATCATAACATACAATATTGGCCTAGCTGGCACTAGTGCAGCTGGAGCCCCTTTAGTCTTTGCACACTCCTGTAAAAGATGATGTCTAAGAGCTTGGAAATGACACATAAATCCTTGACTGCTTAAAGAGAGGGCTCAAGGACCTGTCCCAATCTGTCACCCCCAAGCTCTCCTGCCTACATATCTACTACAGCACTGTGCTGTATTATGGGAATGACTGTCATATCAAACTTGATTAGCTACAACGTATTCCACAGATAACCAAAGGCTGTGGCTCAACGTTTGTTGTAATTTTTAAAATAGCTCACTGAATTTCATTAAATGTCTCAGTAGAGGCTATTTCTGAGTGTAGCTGTGAAAACAGATGTCTGGAGAGTGGCGTATTGCAAACCTCGAGTGAAATGACAGATCAATCTTTTAACAGAGATTCCTGGGGATATAAAAACATGACTCTGTGCCAGCCAGGCAATGGCAGCTGCCCAATCAGGACAGAAGGAGGATACAGCAAATCTCTCATGTTATACTCAGCCAGAGTCACCCCTTTCCTTGCCTTACCCTGACGAGCTGATGTTGTTCCTGTGCAAGGGCAGGAGAATATTGGAGAGCTCAGCCTGGAGCTGCATGCCAGGGGTTCAGATCAGCTTCATAAAGGGACACCTTTTCCTGCATGTGTGAAACCTGGCTCTAAGCACGGTGGGAGCCATTGCATTAACAGAACATGTGAAGAGGAAGATCCTAAAGCTGTTTTTCAAGCCCTCTTTTGATGCTGAAACACAGCGATAACATACTATTATCTAGGAGATGATGGTGTTCAATGCCATACAAGTACTGTTCAGATGGAAAGGAGAAAGGAGAGAAGGTGGGAGGCAAAGACAAAAAAAATGGATCAAGATAGGCAGAATAAGATCAAAGACTTAAGGAAGGGCTTTCCTAAGATTAGTTATCATAATTAGCAATGCAGTCCTGTAATTGCTCTTTGGCTTATGGAATCCCATTCCCTCCCAAATGCTTACACAATGCCATGGTGCTGGAATAACTTTCCTCCAGAGATTACTCACATATACAACAGCTATTTACGGCATATTCCTAATTAACATAACATTGTTTCAAGCAGATCAAGCTTTCTCCAATTCAAACACAGACTTCAGCCCTGTCAAGGGGTTCTGTACACCCTCAATATGTGTAAACTGTCCCAGCTGGAACAATAGGCAATTATACTGGTATTTAAAACACAGCAGAGTTCTTTTTAAAAATATAGTCTAACACATGCCCAGTCCTGCATTCTTTATTCATATACAGATTCCTCTAAACTCAAAATGCCATGCGAAGGCTCACTGCAAACTCTACACTTACACCAGGGATATGTGTGGTCTGGAGAACACACTCATGAATATACCACAAAATTGGCCCCAAAAGAATCTTGGCATCACAGCTGTTTAAGCAGCAAATGTAAATTCTGATCATGTTCAGCAGAGATTGAAAGAAAATACAAATGGTAGCTAGGAAACAAAGACACCTGAATAGGACGAGGTACAATAAGTAGAACCCCAGTGTCCTTCACCCAGCTCCCAAACTTAGGCATGTTTACTTGATTTGTTTATTGACAACACACATAGGATAGAACAGTAATATACCTCAAGTGGCACTAGCAGGAGAAAATTGGAATGCAGAGTAGCTTAAAAATCCTTTACAAATGGAAAGAATATTCAATAGAAAATAACACATGTTCAGTTTCTTTTCTACAAGTGGTGTTTTGTTTTGTTTTGTTTTCCTTCTTGAAAACAGCAATAATATATTGTGGAAAAGCTGATGAGGGAAGGATGGGAGGTTTTGTATTTCAAGCACTGGACTGTGTCCCCTGAAACTTGGGTTCTATCCTGAAGAAGCTTCAGACCTATAGGTATGGTACCTGAACCTCACTTCTGCACAGGTTATATTACCATTCTTGCCTACTTCAAAAACATTTAATGAAAAAGTGTGAGACTGTGAAGGATGCACATATTACAGTGACAGGTGCTATAAAATCATCATATTTTATTAAGCTGAAAGAGTTGACAGCCAAAATTTGAGTTATTGCAGGTTTCTCTCTTAGAAGGGCAGTCATATGTGTCTTTGGTGAAAGCCTCCTAAAAAAAAAAAAGTCTTACTTTCTTGAAAAAATAGTTACTCCAACAGATGATGGCTTCCTTGCCTAAAGTTCTTGAACTTCTTTCTCAGCCAGCACTAGTCTAAATGCTCTCTGCTACTTCTACAGGCCATAGCATCAGTGTTTCAAGTCTGTTTTATTCAATAATACACTTTTTAAACAATAATAAAGCAAAAATGAGGAGCTATGGAAACAATTAGTTTCTTCTGAATACATATATTCTATGGTGATGCCTTGATGTGGTTACCTGAAAACAGAGGCTAGACAAGATTAAGAGAATAAAAGTAGGTATTTATTTGAAGGACCTTCAAAGGTGCACCCTGGGCAGTCAAAAGCCTCCGAGGGGCTCCACCAAAGATGGCTGCTGGGTCACAGGTTCTTCACACTTTTATAAGTTTGGTCCATTTGCATATCAGGGTTAATTCTCCAATTATAATTTCAGTTAATGATGTAATTACCCCAAGCTTGCCCCTCCTCTCAAAGGCTTTAGTTTACATATTTTGGGGCCTGGGACAACAAGGTGTCCTTGAAGTGCAAACCTTCTCTCTCTAACCAGCATGAGAGAACAGCAGCTAACAGGCCATATGAAATTTCAGAGTTGCACACTAGGCAGTACAGGATTTGAAAAATATAAAAGTTAAAACCTAAGGCATCATTCAGAGTTTTGACTTTTTTTTTCTGATGGTTCATGATGGGCTTTTCAGAAATACCACAAATTTCTACAGTAACTGAGTTCTATGGCCTGAAAATTTCACGTTACCCTTTAAGCTATGATTGCATGGAGGAATCACAAAAAAGTCTGTAACAGACAGGCACTGATTTGTGTTTGATAGGACAAATTAATTCTATTCTACAGGCATAAGGAAACCATTAGACAAGTCTTGAGCAGGCTGCTGCCTTACAAATGATCACACATTTTCCTCTCCATCAGCATCCTAATTCCCTGAAGACAAGTTCGTTTTATCACTAACACACTGGGAGTCCACAACTGAAATCTGCCTCTGAGATACGTGCTTTATTTTCAGCTGCTTTTATTGTTGTTTTTTTCATGCTAAATAATTGTTAGATGGATCAAGATCTGGATGAAATGACATCTCTGAAATCACCTGCACTGATATGCTGTCAACACCGGGCCCATGGGCTGTGTTAAAATCCTGCATGGATTCATCTCCATTTATCCTCTAGTGATGGGGTTCAGCTTTGCAAATGCTTAGTGAAACAAACAAATTCCCTTGTAGAAATGAATGGTTCGTTCTGGACCAAACAAAATAGGTTGGAATGCATTTAAAACAGGAAATTGATTTGTATGAGCTGCTTGAGAAGTTACATTGTTCTCCAGTTATTCCTGGACGACACTGAATCGGTGGATAAATATGTAAACTGGAAATATACAAGGTAATATAACCCAATGCACATATTTTTAAAATGTATATTCACTTGCATGAACACCTCAACATTATTTGAATACAACTCTGGAGCAAGCAAGAATACTTCTTTTTACTTTTCACCACCACAGAACATCACAAAACTGTGAAGCGTGGCACAAGCCCTCGGGGATGCTGCTGGATCGTACTGATCTTGTGGGGCTCTCCTTTCTTCCACACAGCTTCCCAGTGCCTGCAACACCTGCTCTGCTCCCACTGGGCTCTGCTCAATGGGCCAACCTTGTTTAATTTTCCATTTCTGGAGAGAGAGACATACACTGCTCCCTCTGTGCACTGCGACTCTTCTGTAAATCAAATCTCCTCGTTTCACTAGATGCTAAGATAACTTAAAATACCATAAGAGGATAAACAGGAGGCAGCAGAATGCCAGTCCTGAGGAAGGAATTATCCATAATTCAAATATTTCATGAAGCTGAATACCAGAAGGTCCATAACATTTTCTGTTCCTAGCTTCCTTGCTTTGTAGATCTTTTTGACTAAGTGGCTGCATTCAGTGATAAGTATCTGAGCTGCTCATCTTTATGAATTTTGCAGCTGAAACAAATGCCACAAATCACAGTTACCTGACAGAGCACCATGGGGAAAAAAGAGTTCAATTCAGTCTCTGTGACTTTTGGAAGAAGCATTTATCATATAAACATTATTTTCTGAAATACTGAATTTGAAGTTAAGATAAGTAAAGCTGACATTTTTTAATGTTTGTTCTCCTAGGTGTACCAAAACTTGCTAAGAACCTTTTTTCTTAAAGCAAGCAAAAATCCCACCCACAGGTGATTTCTTTCCTCAGGAATACTTTCAAATTCATTAATTTTAATAGTCATTCTGGACTTTCAGACCCTGAAGTGTCAAGAGAAGAAAAGCTTTGATTCCACGTTAGTCTGACACCATTAAACCAAACCACCCAAACATTCCCCTTGAATTTATTTAACCTTTTCTTTTATCTGCATGCTTTCTTTATACAGGGCACTTCCACAGCAAATCCAGATTTCATTTATCATTCCCTTTTAATTTTTGTTCTTCCAAGGCCTGTTGCATGCTTCTCTTCCCCTCATGTGCCAAAGTTAAACTCCCCAGTGAATGTGAGAGATGTCTTTCTCCCCACAGCTACTCTAACGAAATACTTCTTTCTGTAGCACAGTTGACATTTCCTCTCGAAGAGAAAAACACACACACACAAAAAGACAAAAAGGTTTTCCCAGGTTGTTTTTCTTGTTGTATATTTCACAAAAATATCTTAGTAAAACATACCAGGAACAAACTGTCTGTGAGATCTTACACTGCAATCACTGCCTACTCTACAATAAAACAGGTAATGGATAGAAATTCTCCTTCTTGGTATATATTACATGAACTTGGTGCTTTTCCAACCTAAAAATAAAAACCAATTCAGCAAATAATTTAATCTACTATAAAGGAAATAACAGGGGAACTGTGTTCTTCATCAGTTCCCTGATTTCCCTGGAAGGCTGCAGGAGATCTCCAGTGCTTTAGGGGTTTGTGGACACAGACTCTACTGCAACCCATCAAGGCTCTCCACAAAGCAAGAGAAAAAAATCTGAAGGACTGCGACAAATATCATTTACTCATCAAACATTAAGGGGAAGATTTGTGACTCAAGCTGGAAACATTTTTTTTTCAAAGCATAGTAAGATGCACATGACTATGTGATGGTATTGGCTTCATGAATCTTGCTGAAAGTATCTTGTTCACCTTTAACTAATTCAGTGCACCAAGAGGCTTTTAATCAAAGCTGCAACTGTAATGAGTTCTGTAACCATAATATAGTTCTTTTTCAAAAGCACCAAATGAATGCACTAATCCTCTGAGGAGCTATCACTAACTGAATTCTTTCTGAATAAATTAAAACATACAACATAACCAGAGATTTTGTTATTCCCCAGATGATAATGTGCTTCAAGGTTTCAGTTTTTAGTTCCTTGGTTCTTTTGGTTTATTATTTAACTATTTATTTTACCTACATATTCTTTATGTAGGTAAAATAGTTATGTTATGTATTCTCATATATACCTTATAATAATTGTTATTATTTAACAAATCTGGTACGTAATGGAAAAATGTACTAAATCTTCAAACAAGCAAATGGAACACAGTTTAAAGATGATGAAAAGTTTGGACTTTGCTAATTTTCTCCTCTCTTTAAGATGGCAAAACCTAACAACTTCAAAACATGAGTGTCAATTTGTTTCTGTCACTTTTTCATTGAAAAATCTATTCCCTCCTTGACAAATTTTTCTGCCAAACGAGGTCCTTGTGAAATCGGCTTCTTTGGCAAGTCTCAAAATCTTTGGAGTGTCACTGGGGTATCTATTGGGCTTGTATCTATTACAATTGCTGACATGGGATTGCTTTTTTCCCGTCCTCTGGGGTTTACTTTCATTGAAGTCAGGACTTAAGTCATCATGTAACTCTTTTGTCAGCTTGTCACTTTGGTGTACAAAGGGCATTTCTGCTTGAGAAGTGTGTTATGAGTGTTCAGAATTTAATGAACAAGACAACAAAATAAGAACCAATAGAATACTAATAATTTCATGGAAGCTAATGATGCTAATGAATATTTGCAACTAAAACTTGAAATATTGCTACTGTTCTCATAAACGCACCCCAAAGAAAAGATGCTTGCTGTGAAGTCAGACATAATTATCTGCATTATATAACATTAGTGAGGTTTCCTGCTGTTTCTGAATTAACTTCAAGTGCTCTCGGTGTAATATTTGCTTACAAAAATATAATGTTATAGTATTTCAATTTCCTTTTATGTGGATTTTAATATTTCTCTTGTAAATAATTTAGTTTTATTGAAGAAAGTCCCAGACAGCTGTATCATGATCCTATCCAAAAGCTGCTGCCAAATTCAGATTCTATCATTTGAAATTAATTGGTGTTAAAATTTGATGTTGATAGCTGTGTAACAGTATGTAATGTTGATTGTGGCGGTATAAAGCCTCAGCTAAATTAGATGGCTGAAAGATGGACCAGAAGCTTTCATTCCCTGAGATATGTCAGAATCTGTGGGACAGAAGCAGAAGTAAGGACTTACCACGACACAGTAACAGTGCTTACACTGAGGGAGCAGTTTATGCTTTTGAAGTGCAGTAGAACACATTAAAACCCTCCTAACTCGGCTATGTGGAAGATATAATAAATCTCATTTTAGAGATGAAGGAAAGGTACCACAAATAAGAGCCTCGGTAGGTACCACACAGCTCTTTCAGCATGAGACACACAATTCTCCAGGTCAATGTTTTCAATGGCTGGCACCATTAGGCTTCTTAGGGCTTAGCCTGGGCTGCAGCACTTTTCCTGGTGTCTGGAGATTACAGAGTTGGCTGCCTTTGTTGTGAGGGCAAAACTTTTGGGTGAGAGAGGAGCAGGAAGGAGGCAAAGGAAGGGTAAAGTGATGGGCAGTGTGCGCACTCCTGTCACTTTTCACATGCCGCAGCTGCACCGCCGCGCACAGCAGGACTGATCGTGGTCAGGCCCCCAAATGATGATAAACTACAGGAATCATCCAGAAGGCATAAACTATGGCAGAAATGCCTGCAGTCCTTATATCCAGGACTCCTTTGATTTAAAAAAAAATGCACAGGTACCTATGAAAATACCATCCTGGCCAACACTCATGGCTTTTTCCTAAATGTGAGTTCCTGTTTAGGTACAGCTCTATTGAAAAAGGGGTTGTAGAAACTTCACACATTAAAATGCTGGTGCTGGAACATGTTGGAAACAAGAAAGGAAAACAGAAAATAAAATGAATCACACACTATTATCACAGACTGACTGTGAACAGCCATCTCCTACTTAAGGGTCCAGGAGCAGAACCATGGACTTCATCTATAAATGCATGGATGAATGTATATTCATGAACTGTAAACCATTCAAACTTGCTGGACAAGCGATTTGAAAAAAATCATCTACTGATCTGAGGATGTTGATTTAGGAACCTCATACATATTCAGTACCTAGGTGTTTCTTAATCAACTAATCAAAGCACGTGACTAATTGAATGTCGATTGCTTTCTGCAGTGGGGTGAAAGTCAGTTCTCCCTGACCTGGTTTGTATTACTCCAAGAACTGATGAAAACTGGTTTTTATTTGTTCAAAGAACCAATTAGAGCTACTTTATAGCTGACTTATTCGTAACAACTGCATTATCTCTAATGAAAATTTTTTCCATTCTACTTAGTAACTATGTTTCAAGAAAAGTTGAGTAATCCTGTAAGATTTCTTTCTAGTTTTCTTATCTGTGTTTGATAAACTTCACAGACATCCACATACATTTAAAAGTTACCTGACAGATTTCTATTTGGGCTTTAGCTAGAATGTTTTGCTGAAAACTTTGATGGATCACCAGGTGAAATCAAAGCTATGGGACCTGATAATGAAATCTTTTTCAGGAAAAATTGCTACTGATGTTGAGCTGAGCTTTCTATTCCAGGAGCATGTGAAACCAAGAGAAAAACCAGGCCCAATTCTGTGTCATACTCTGGCAAGGGGGGTTTCCTTAACTCCAGAATTCTTCTTTGTGGCTTTTCCAAGCATTGCTTTAAATTTTATTGTTTTCATGTTAAAGCAGAAATACTTAAACAGAGTTTAAAAAGTAAATGATGAAAGTGGTTTGTTTTCTTTTTTTCATTTTAACGCATAAGATATCTGAAAACATTTGAATTAACATAAATGTTTTTGATAAAGGTTTTACACTAACGGTGAGATTTAATGGGAAATGCCAATTGCAACATATACATAAGAAAAAGAACCCATTTCACATGGTTCTGAGGAATCATCTTTATGATTACATTCCTTCTAAATTATTGAATCAGAGTGACAGGTTGGGGGAGGAACACTAGGGAGAAATTTCCAAAGATGCCTAAAGATATGGTATAATGATAGGTCTTAAAATTAAAAAAAAGTTATTTAACTATTCTGCAGATAATGCTGGAAGTGAGGGGGAAAATGGGAGGCTTTTCAATACCTGTTGCTTTTCAATTCTGCTCTCCAGGAGTATCACTGTCAGAGTCTAGAAAGGAACTAAAGGCTCTTGTCACTTGGCAGCAAATGAGACTCCTCCTGGAACTTGCTTTTATTGTTTTGAGTAAATTTAAGAACCATAAAGATGATAAACTGGTCTCACAGCCCTGGAAACTGAGGTTATTTGTGGCTCCAGACAAGAGAACTTACAAATTTAAAGCAAAGAACCTGAATGTTTCTTGACATTATATCACTCAACCTCCCTAACTTAAAGGGCAATAAGGTTTCTATGTCCATTTAAACACAAGTCCAGAGACTTCCAAAACTCATAAGCAAGGAATAAAATTTTTCTAACAGGAATATTTATTGACTTCAAACAGCATGTTTATATTCTTTGGCATATAACTTATTTTTCAAAGGGGCCACATGTAAAGAGAGGAGCATTAATCATTGTAGCAGAAGGTTAAGACTTGCTCAAGTCAAGCACTGAAATCTTCTGTCATGTAAACAAAATCTTGGGAAAAGACTGTTCCCCTATAGGGAATGCAGACAGTCATTTTAACATAAACGCAANTACCAAATATAGATATATTTTATAAAAGCAGTGCATTTCCCTAATACATCTTTCTACACAGAACTAATGTATAATGCAATCACTTTGGTACAGCAATAAGTATACTAATTGGAGAAATTTTGAGTTCACAAGAAATCAGCCTGAAGGAAAAACAAAAAATATTAATTCCTTCAACAAGATGCTTACAATAGGGAGGGAATTTTCTTTTGAGCAAGACCTCTACACTGTGAGGATCTAGTCACACACTCCTAGCTAAACCTGCAGAGCTGGCAGCAGAATTTCCTGCTACCTTGGAATTGCAGTCTTACTATTGTATAAAATTTCAAGGACAGGTTTTTTATTTTTCCTTTACTTTTACTGTAAGAGCCAGGACTCTTTCCCATTCTCAGTCATTCCAGTGCAAATTGAAAGCAAAGCCTTGAAACTCTGTAGCATTACTGTGGATTTACAGTTTTATAACTGAGAGCAGGAAAGTGTCCCTAAATATTCAAGGTTATTGTGGAATGGTTTTACAGAAGAGAAAGATATTACTTTAAGCATAAAATAGGGAAATTAATCAAAAGGGATTAAAGTCAGAAAAATCTGCCACTTCCAATCACTTAAACAGCACAAGAATGAAATCAACTTGTCTTACCATAGCTATATTACACTAATCTTATTTCTTTTTTCCCCAGGAGGAAGAGGTGTAAAGTAATTGCAGAACCAGCTAGATCCCAAGAGTGCATTGCTGTATAAGAAAAATAACCCACAGAGAATTTTACCAAAGCTTTTAGAACAAACCTTACTGCTAGACAAAAACTGTTCTCTTGTAACACATTAATGTCTGCTTGCTGTATGGATATTCTGGTGAGCCCACGATTGCTCCTTTCTGCAAAGATGGTCAGCAGTACCATCAAAAAGTTATTGCATGAAGAGGGGAAGCAGCAGACAGCCGTGTAAGGAATATCGTGGGACCTCAGAGACCACAAAGACCAGAGGAGGAGCACAGCCTGAGCTGAATACACTGGGCTGACTCGCTCCGATCATATGTAGTGGGAGAAGGCAGTGAAAACTCATTAAGATCCCAAATTCTCCTCTCTTCTGTTCCCAGCAAACCCACAATGCCACAACAGAGCCAAAGGCCAAACACTGAGGTTAAAGCAAACTTCCCAAATTTTTCAAACATTTTTATCCTGCTGGCAAAACCCAAGAAGGCAGGCTGTCAGAAACCAGTCATGCATCTCCCAATGACTTATATAACATTCACACTAGCAACACTTGAACCACTGACCTCAGTATTTACGGGTTTTAGGACTGGAAGGAAGAAAAAAAAAAGGCTAAAAACCCTATTTTTCAAAAAGAGAGCAAGAATACAAATGTTCACTATTTCAAAATCTCTTTGTATATGTTGCCAGGTCAATGCACTTAATCATGGACCAACATGGCCCCCAAAAGTGTTCTATTAACTTTAGGAAAGTGTGACAAAATTATTATCAAAGTATATTAAAAAAAGAAAACTTGCTTCAGCAATAGAGAGTATTTCTTTTAAATCTAGATTTGTTGTATGCTTCATTTTTTTAAGCCAGTGCTACCAAAGACCTCAAAGGTTTGGCGGGGGGGAACCAAGCTAAGCAGTACAAACTGAGATGATTATTTTCAAATGTAAGGAAATATCTTCTCTTTTGTATTTCTTCAAATTGCTAGAGGAATACTAAATTTTCTTTACAGAAGTAGCAAATGAAGACTGTTACTATAGGCAGGGGATATTTTCATAACAATGTGTTCAGGTAAGTATCAGGAGACTCTTTATTCCTCCCTGGTGAAGGAGAGTACAAAATGCTATGTCTGACTGAACCTGACTAAACATATATTACTTTATATAAAACACCTTTACAGAAACTAATGCTGAAGTCAGTTAAAGGAGATGCAAAAATAAATATTTTGAGAGATCAGCATAATCATGGAAGTGAGAAAATATAGGTAACTTCCCTTAATCCATGTATTTGACAGTTTGTCCGTGCGACTAGAGATCAGCAAAGCTTTAATACCATCAGTTTTCATATGTCTTTGATTTTCAGATGAACGAGAAAGCTCAGTTGGGGAGGCAAGCAAATTTAACTCTTTTAGCAGCAGGTTTACTATCTGTGGATCCCTTTTCCTGGCACCTTTAAAGTAACCCATAAATTCCTCAGGGGTCTTGTGGACTACATAACTAACAGCCACTATTATAGAAATAAATCCTGCAAGCAGATCAGGATAGAAAAAGACTAAAAATGCAAAAATACTAATTGCAGAATGCAAACCAAAATGTTATACCCTTGATTTAGTGTTTTCATATTATGATTTCTGATTTCTCACTACTGAAATGTTTGACTTTTTTTACCTGTTTATCCCTGTAACTCGACCGCAAAATTTCCATGGGATATTGATTTGATACATATTTTTCATTTTAGAACTTTAATCTGTGATATCATCAGACTAAAGCTACTATTATCTATAGTGACACAGTTCTCACGTTTCATTTTTCACCTATCATGATGTATTTAAGGAAAAACTAGTTTGTACAGATACACAGTAGGGCAAGGAGAAATGTTCCCTTTTCCTTTTTTCCTGGAGTGGGTAAGATATAGACTGGTTAACCCAAATATTTCACACATGAATTTTTACTAGTAGACCCTCTAATGTTGATAACTAACTCCAAGGAACTGTCAGAGCTGCTAAGATTCTCTGTAGCTTGGTATTTTGATGGTGTTCACATACAGAAAGACATGAAATTTTGTCCTCTTTCTATTCTACACCCAACAAACCCTTTCCCGCAGTTAACATTTTCCATATTCCTGTGTATTACTTGCTGATTTAAGGATATCAGCATATTATATAATACATTACTGGGAAGTTATCACAAAACAACTTCCATCAGTTTATCTAAAAAAGCAATATTAAGCATGGATATCATAGCCAGATTATTTATTCAGCACTTTATTATACTGTTACTGCCATAACCCAGGTAAAAATGTACTCATTATGATAAAGGTCCCCATATGATTATGTTCATCACTCATATTTCAGACTGAAGTATTTTTCCACTAGGTTTTTTCTGGAGACCTACTTTCAAGTCTTCACATTAGACAAAGCCTTGTGTATAACCTACAGGCAATTTAATGCAATAATCTAGGAAAATCTTCCTTCAGATGATAAGAAAATGTGTTAGAGTTGGCACTTTGGTGGCAATGTTTGGAGAGTCTGGTATCTTTGCTGTGAGTTCCTTTTGTGTCCTGCTCATTAAATCTCACTCAAGTGCCTGCTTCAGTAGATAATTTTAGTTTCTGCTTGTAGTTCCTGAATGTATTAGTGGCTTTATGAGAAATGTGCCCACTGGTTGAGAGGTTATATGGAGAAGAGTCTTGACCCTAAGTTCTGTCACTGGATGGCAGCTGGGGGCATCTCTGAAGCTCTGATGTGTTCAGTAGTTGCACGCCAAGAGCAGGCAATTCTGTTCCTCATAGCTTGATCTATCAGTTCTTAACAATTAAATTCTCATTTGGCCTCCTCAAGTGCCTGGCCACTCTATGCTGAAACTCTTAGCATTTGGAATCCACTGCCTTTCTACATCTTTCTACAACATTATACCATCAGTTNATGATGTATTTAAGGAAAAACTAGTTTGTACAGATACACAGTAGGGCAAGGAGAAATGTTCCCTTTTCCTTTTTTCCTGGAGTGGGTAAGATATAGACTGGTTAACCCAAATATTTCACACATGAATTTTTACTAGTAGACCCTCTAATGTTGATAACTAACTCCAAGGAACTGTCAGAGCTGCTAAGATTCTCTGTAGCTTGGTATTTTGATGGTGTTCACATACAGAAAGACATGAAATTTTGTCCTCTTTCTATTCTACACCCAACAAATCCTTTCCCGCAGTTAACATTTTCCATATTCCTGTGTATTACTTGCTGATTTAAGGATATCAGCATATTATATAATACATTACTGGGAAGTTATCACAAAACAACTTCCATCAGTTTATCTAAAAAAGCAATATTAAGCATGGATATCATAGCCAGATTATTTATTCAGCACTTTATTATACTGTTACTGCCATAACCCAGGTAAAAATGTACTCATTATGATAAAGGTCCCCATATGATTATGTTCATCACTCATATTTCAGACTGAAGTATTTTTCCACTAGGTTTTTTCTGGAGACCTACTTTCAAGTCTTCACATTAGACAAAGCCTTGTGTATAACCTACAGGCAATTTAATGCAATAATCTAGGAAAATCTTCCTTCAGATGATAAGAAAATGTGTTAGAGTTGGCACTTTGGTGGCAATGTTTGGAGAGTCTGGTATCTTTGCTGTGAGTTCCTTTTGTGTCCTGCTCATTAAATCTCACTCAAGTGCCTGCTTCAGTAGATAATTTTAGTTTCTGCTTGTAGTTCCTGAATGTATTAGTNCTCTACTATTATTACTATTTTTTTGTTTTCAGTATTGATGTTTTTCCCCCTGCCAGACTAATCTCAAATGACATTCTCCAGCAGCTGTATCTGCTGGCTGATGTCCAGTGTGTGAAAACTAAATTGCTAACCTATATTGTCCGTTCAATTTTCCCATCTACAAGTTTGCTTTGTTTTACTGCCATTACAGCAAGAGTCCCCACGCAGGTTATTTTTCATTAACATGTTATTTTCTGGCACTACCCATAGGTATTCTATTGTATTTTCTGTACTAATTGTATGTTTCTATTTTTCCATTAATTTTATTTC